>JAQIWN010002309.1:0-16340 GCA_034699025.1 Entomobrya cf. arborea Gr-Col-00668 | reverse complement strand
TTTTTAAAAAACTTTGTTGGATTTTGGTACAAAAATAAGGGAACTATAAAATGAATTTTTAAATAACTGGTTTTTTACAGCAAAAAGGTTCATTTTCTCCTGATAATATGGTTTTAACACTTTGTTTTATTGGTCCGGTCAGCAGACCAAATTATTATTCTTAATTAATTAAATCCTAATTAATATAAAAATCAAATATGATGGATCGGTATTTGGTTTCAGGTGGAATTTTTTTTCTTTCCAATAAGTATATATGGTTCCTTTTTTATAAAACAGCGTAAAACTGATTTGTACAGCCTTGTTGAAAAACATAGTACTAAAGCGGAATATAGAGTAGCTTATTATATAAGATATATTGTGTGTGCATTTATAATTGTAAAGTATACATGTAAAAACACGCGTGATGAATAAATAAAGCTCTGAATATATTTTATTGTGATTTTGTGAAAATTTTGGTTTTAAAACCGAGATTAAATCACAATTATGAATATAAGTCAACATGCTTTTTTAATACACAAAGCGGTGGTGATATATAGAGATAATTCATAGGGGACATTGGCAAAGATTTATTTGTGGTATTTTTTTTGTATGTATGTATGTTTCGAAAGAAAAGAAAAAAAACATGATGACATGATGGTCAGGGAAAGGTGAAAGGGTTAAGGGAAGGAAAAAGGGGTAAAAACGTTTACTTGAGAGAGAGAGAGAGAGACAATACAAGTTTGACATGGTGGTATTTTTGGTAAGAAAACTGGTATTTTTTTGTTACATAAATGATTATAATATAATATATATACGGGTCAGCTATATATTTTTTGTGTTATAAATACACAATAATTCGTTGTTTTTTTCCTTAAAAGATTATATTGAAATTATATATATTGTATATAAACTTACATGATCATTTAAGACAGTTGTGTGTGTGTCGCACGGTTTTCAATCGGATTGGATCAATTCGGTTTTATGTGATTGATTGGACCACACGGAATGAGAGAAAATTGGATTAGGGAACATATTTTTGATTTGTCAGTAAAATTTTTGGTTTTTGAGAAATTTGATTTTTTCGATGAGAGAGAAAGAGAGAAAGTTAAACAGAAAAAGTGATACATAAATAGAGAGATAGGCAGACAGAGAGAGATTTCCGAAATAAAGTGAAAGAGAGAGACGAGAGGCGGGCGGTTTTGGGGGCAGATATTCGACACATGCATGAGTTTTTTCATTGCATTTTGATTTGTTTTTTTGAGTTTTGTTTTTAAAAAGAAGATGGAGGCGGCGATAGAGAGAGAACAATCAAGCACAGGCCATAAGTAAGCCATCAGCGAGAAGAATTTTAAAAAATAAAGAGAAAAAGAGAGAAAGGACATTAAAAATTTGTGGTTAATTAGCAGTTTTTTTGGAACATTAAAATTATTTATAATTATAAGTTTTTATACTATGTCTACCTCATTTTTTAGCTAAAAAATATACACTGAGTTTTTTAATCATTTTTGTATAGCTTGAAAATTGTACCGTTCCCAAGCATCGTTTTTTAGAATTTTTTTTCTTGAATTGATTCATTTAATTTAAAATTAATGCTGGCAGTTCTAGTTACTAATTTACTTGTCATTTCAGTCTATCGTCAAACTAAGGTACTATTTATTTCTAATCTTTCTAATTTACTAATTTTCAGTCGTAAGTTCCTTCACACTGAATGCTCCGCGTTCATCATCATCGTTTTGCTAAATTTGAAGAAAAACGTTTTTGGTAAGTCAGGTGGCAATAGAAGATTCACTGAAAAGTAGATAATTTTTTTAAATTGAGAAGTAAAAATAACTAAAGTTTTGTATTACTGTCATAACGAACGACGGATATATAGATATACTGGATATAAAATACACGCAATTACAGATTTGTTTCAAAAGTACATGCAAATTTTTCTTGCAATGACAATAATTAACTGCCATGCAACGCAAGCAACAGTTAGATAAATGCTGTAAAATGCAAACATTAGTAATTTTTACAAAATGCTAAAATCTTAAGGTCAAAGGTTAAAAAGGTGGTTTGTATAATAATATTAAAAAAATTGCAACCATTTTTTGTAAATTTAGTAAAATTAAAGTATAATAGAGTTAAAAATTACTGGAAACTTTGTAATTCTGTAACTATCAATAAAAAATAAATAAAATCTTTAGTTCAAAAGTATCCGCATGCAGCATCATTATAAAATATTGAGCCGAATGATAAAAAGAAAAAAAAATGTTTAGTTTTTTCATAAACAATGGCTTTTAAACTAACAATAGTAGTAACAACAGAGATGACGAGTTATTATATGAATTTATATGACATGTATTATCATTAGTAGTAAATTTCACTTTTTCATTTAAAATTATTGTTGCGACATAAATGCGAAATATGGTTTTAGTTTTTATGCAACATATATACACAATATTATTTTTGACTTTTGAGGGTAGATCAATGATCTATGTATAAAATATATATTGTATTGTAAATAAAAAGAAAAAACTATCTGCTATGTTAGTATACTGTATAGTTTAAGAAGGACTGAAATTGTCAAAAAATTGTATGCCGATGATACAGTCAATATATTTTTCACAGATTTCCTTATTTGTAATCAGTCGATATAGTAGTTATATTATGTCCAATGTAGTTAATGTTTTTGATCTATTTAATATTGTTAAGTGTGCCAAATAAAAATTTAAAGCATGCAAAAAACATACAATTAAAGTTAATTTTTATCTGTACGTAATTATAAAGTTTAGTAAGAAAAAATTAATGAATGACTCGTCATATTTATGATGAACATGTGTCATAATTAATCATAATAAATGCTTGGGTACGGTGTCAAGATTCAAGGCAAAGTGAGAAGGTTATTTTTTGTGTTGTAATTTTGTAGATAATTTTAATTAAGAAAGTCCTAGACCAAAAGAAATATATTTAATTTTTCTTCAGATAAACTTATTTCAAAGTTTATTTAATTTCTGTGTTTATATGTAGCAAAAAGTGAAAGTGTCTGTTTGAAATATTAGAAATACTTTTTTCTTGATTTGTTCAAAATTTGGTATTATACTTCTTGAAGATATTAGTATAAGGCATACATACACATATTTTTGTATTTATTGTGCATATGTTATTTTTGGTTATTATGATTTGAATAAAGTATGAATTTATTATGAAATTTCCATCATGATCATTTACCTGTCCACCTTCCCCTTCAACACTTGAAAGTTCCTTCCAGTCCTCAATCGTTTGTGCCAAGTCAAGCTGACAGAGTGGAATCTTCACTTCGCCAATTTGATCGTGCTTAGAAAAGCGATCAAAGTCGAAAATAGCGAAGACTAATGTTTTGGCCATGAGGTCGCCGTATGGCAACTGAGAATTTTTTTAAAAAGGCAGCAAGGGAAAAAAATTTATCACATTAAGTGTTAATATGGCTGTTGCCATAGTAACTTGATAACACCTTCTACATGCATGTACGAATGTATATCTACATTATCTTTCTTTATGGATATAATTTGGTATGAAATTTAAAACAATGAAATACCAATCAAGGCGCAATGATGACAAGTAATATTAACTACTCACCTTGAAGTTGAATGTTTCATTGAAAACAGGATTAAGGGTTTTACGGTGAACCTTTGTTTCAAACTTCTTCTTCTTGTCGGGCAACAGGTAAACCTTTACGTATGGATCGGATGTGCCTCCCATATCCAAAGCTGGCAGATCTTCCGCCTGAATTACTGTTACTTGTAAGTTGTTAGCATTGAAGTCATACTCAAGCTGAAAAAAAGGAAACGACGAAAAAAATTGAAACAAAGCTACCAAACAACCAAGTATACTTCTTAACCACTCAATAGATGTAAACTTTTTATATTTGAGTTTTTATATCTAATCCAAAAAAACACTCACACAAGAGAGCAAAGTTTTTAGTTCAGAAGAATAAAGTATAAAACTAAAAATAATAGACTTTTTTTGACATTATAGCTTACTCTGTACTGCAGCTTTCCTAACTTTTGAACGTGAACTTTTTCCTCTTCTTCTTGCTGTTCTTCTGCATTCTCCGTCAGTTCTTCCATATCTGGCTGAACCTGATAATGAAAAATAGTACTTTGTAGATGAAATTTAGTAGCATATGTCAAACAATTTTACAAGTTATCGGGAAAGAAACAAGAGAGGATTTTTTAGGCATACGTTGTTGGAGTCACATAACATGATTAGCATTTTGCACACAAAATAAAAGTATGACCTTTCCCTTGTGATTCCTTTATGAAACTTGACACATTTGTTTCTCATAAGTGAGTATTGAATATTATAAAGAGACTCTTTTCGGAAAATAGGGGACAGGAAGAGGATATGTTGAATATTAAAAAGGATAGAAAAAGGAATTTATATGTAAAATAATGTAAAGGCAGTAAAAAAAAAGGGAAAGGAAAATTGATAGGTAGACCAGGCCAGGCGGCATATATTTCTCAGTGTAATCAGATCAATTGTTCTTTTTCCGTTACATAGAGAAGCTAATAAAATAGGGAAACTAGAAAGAAGAAAAAAAAGTAGAGGCTGAAGGAGAATAAGGCGAATTTTTATCCAGAAGTAGAAAATTACTGGATGGTTTGGAAGAGATTGGAAAATGCTGTGGAATGAATACATGTGTCTTGGTAAAGAGAATTTTACTGTCTCAATGCAACGAAGGTAATTTCCTTCTTCCTGTTTCACAGTCGAAACTAGGAAGAAAATCATGTTATTCTAAGCAGGAAAATTGGGAATTATATGGACTATGTGTGTCAAAGAAATTAAGTTTCTTTTCAATTTTAACAGGGTACAAAGAAGAAGGAAAGAGGGAGAGGAGAGAGAGAAATGTAAAAATAATTTGGACGTACCTTTTCCTTATAAGCATTTCCTAGTAATTGTACAGACTTGAGATCCACAGCCCCTTTCATTCCCTTCTTTGTTTCCTTTGTCCTTCGCTTTCGAAAACATCGTCGAATACACAAAAAGCAAGTTACTAGAATCAATACGGCTAAACCTGTGGGGAGAAGGAAAAAATAATTAAAATAAATATCACAACGATATGTTTTGAAACTCTGTAACATTTTTTGCTTTATTTAAGTCAGATGCAAAGGATAAAGCACATCTGGTGATTAAAATTAAATTGGTGAGTGGATGCACGTGTTGTACTTCAATTTCCTGGATTGACTTTAATGATTCTGTGTGAGTAAATTGACTTTAGGTTTACCACAACGTATATAAAATCTCTAGCAAATTTCCTGATCATCCTGACATAAACTTTAGACAACCGACATCAGAAGCACCAAAGACCAAACTCTTTATATGTATGAATGATACATTGGGTACCATACCAAATAACCTCGTGTGTGCACAAAACAAAATTAATCGTGCTCCTTAATTGATATATTTGTTTATACTATTTGTGTCAGCATTGACATCTTTACAAAATAAGCAATTAGAACTCCTTGTTATTTTTAAAATATTTTGTTTATCTAACTGCTATAACGACTAATCACACGTTTGAATATTGGGCATGTCTACGGCTTGCATTTGTGCTTATTTATTAATTTTTAAAGATTTCCAGTATACACCAGTAATTTTGCTTGTTATTTTTTAGGTGCTTCAAATATTTTGTCATGTAAATTTATCCTAGTAAAGTTTGTAGGATGTTGATGAAGCTCATATTTATTTGAATGAATTACATCATATTTCCCGTTTTCTTTATACCTTGTTTTGATTAAGTTAGTGAAATAAATATTGATTGATTCGGTTAAGCTACATGAAGAATAACTAAATCACGTGGCCTACATATAACGTTTCTTCTGCTGATTGATAAATGTACTTCCGGTTGGAAGTTGGAATGAACATTTATTCCACGTTTTCAACATGTGCGGTAAATTTTTTTATTTTTAGAAAAGATGACTTTGTGGTTGCAGTTTTGGTCTGCCCGAAATTGAAAAAAGTGATGAGAAAGTGAAAGTATTGAGAAAATTTGGACGAGGTCTTCATGTTAAAAACTCGTATGATATGACGTATTAATACTACATACTTGGGTACTCTCACTCTCACACGTCCTTTTCGTTACTTTTATAGATGTTTGAACATGAAAGAGTTTTGGTAAAGTGAGAAAAATGTGATTTCTTTTTACCTATCACTATGGCATACATTCCCCACGGTGGAACCCCAACTTCTTTGCCAACCTGTCGCACAATCTGATCACTTTTGTCCATGAATTCCTCAGCAGGCCCTTTCGTGGCTGGTATTTGTTCGGGTGCTAGAGTTGTTGGCACGTCTATAATAAAGAAAGCATACACACATGTAAGCATTCGAGTGTAATATTTATTCTCAAAAAATTTAGCAAATTTTACATTATTGTTTGTAAAAAAATCATGTGTGATCTTACTAGGGTTAGGTGTCGTCGATGATACAACAAATCGACGTGATGCAATGGTGGGTACCACTGGCTCGATGATGGTTTCCCCATCTCGTTTCATCCTTTTTAAGGACACAGGAAGGATTTCCGGTGGTGCGGGAGCCATTCTATTAAATTACAAGAGAAATCATTTCTGTTTAGTTCACAAACGCAAAAACTTTTTTATGGCACTAGAATTTATTCAAATATTTTTATGGCACTGTTAAAGTTATCGTACAAATAAAATTACAAGGTGAAATCAAACAAATAAAATGTTGGTACTTGTGTGATGTGATGATGACGCAAAAGTTTAATGTATTTCAGTAAATTAATAGCACAAACCTTGTGTGTAGTGTATACCTCATTCTATATATTTTTTTTTCTAACAAGCATTTGCATTTGAAGAACTACAACAAGCTTTTATAGTGATAAATGTAGGCGTTCTTTAGGATTTTATTGTTTAATTATTGTCTGTTAGAAGAGTAAATCTTTTGGGAGTTTTACTGTAGAGCATGTAGTCACTCACTTCCTCTCTGAGAAGTGTGTAGTAAAAAAGGTACTTGGTGAAAGCAAGCAGCATATATTCTTTTAGTCCTTCCTACTTTCCTCCTCATAAACTTCAACCTTTTAATCTCAGCCTTGGCACATGGATACTTAAAATTCGTAGAAGGGCAAGAATTTTATTAATGCTCAGAGCTCACAGATTTAAATCCCATGGTCCATAGGAATTAAAATGAAATTATTATCAAGATAATGTATATTGCCCATTAAACAAATCAGCTCTAAGACAGGCTTTTGTTTTCATTTTAATCATGGCATAATATGATGGAAAACTCATTTGGGATGTTTTATGAATTGAACTAACGTCACTCATCTTCAGTTTTAGTAAGAGAATCAAAACGTCAATGAGATGGTATAAAAATTTCTGAACGTTTTGAGATCAGCAATAATTATTGGATGTTAGCCCATATTACAGAGGGCTGTACATGACGCAACAGTTTAAAGATGTATTTTGGACAATAAATACTTCTAATTACCCCCTTCTTTTATGCATACCGTTCTTTTTATTGCAAATCTATTAGATATGGCTGGTTGACTGCCCCATTTTAAAGAAAATGGTCCCGACACTTATCTTTGGAACATGATCAAAATCATAAAATGGCTGGATGAAGATAAAAAAAAGTGAAAAATCCAAAGCTTTATTTTTTTTCAAGAAGTCTAGTAGTCCCTTTTAGTTTTCCAGATATTGATCGTGTTGGTAATGTAGTAGTAGGTTGAAACTTGTCGAGATACTTTTTACACCAAGTTTCCTCATCTCTTCTACTTTTTTTTGTTCCTTTCTACCTATGTAAGTATTTCCTCTTTTCCTTTTTTTCCCGTTAGACATAGCGAAACAAGTGGGAAAAGAAAATCCTTTGGAAAATTCTATATCTTTTTCACAAAACCTACATATATTCATCCTTCCTGTTAGCTTTCTCATTCTCATACATACATATATGCACTTCCCCATACAATTCTTCTTTTTTTCAGTCAAGTCAACATCAACGGAACTAAAATGACGCTTCTTCAATTTTCTCCTTCACCTCTTCTCTCCTTTTCTTCTCGACTTTCACTTTTTTTCTATTTTATGTTTTTTTGTGTTCTTTGAACGGCAAGCAAAGGCGGCAGTGGTGGTGGTGGTGGTGTGCTAACAATCGCCATTCATTTCGGTATAGTACTTCCATTATCCTTTACAGGTGATCACTATGATCATCGTTGCCATCATTCTCATCTCACAATGCCCTAGCCTTTTGTTCCCATTACAACAACCGTCAAACACAGATACCCTTAACCATACATACATGCCACTTGCATTCAACAAAGAACAATGATAGACAAGTATGTAGAAAAAAATTTATATGTTTTGAGTGTGGATCAAAGTAAACAGGAAAGTTTATTGTATGAAAAACAAGGAACAAGTATTTATTATAGAAGTGTTAATTAATATCTGGTACATACTTTAGACTGTGGCAAAAAAAATTGTCTGTTTTTCCGTGGCAAAATGTATAGTATATTTTAGGTCTGGGTTTGACATTGCGGTTTTGATGTTTAAGGTGGAGTAGAATTCCCTGGGGCATTTTGAGCATCAGAAAACGCTTATTATTTTGGATAAAAAGGTCATGGAAAGTTTTTCGTGGTACAGTGTTATCACAATTACAAGGTCAGAATTTAGATGTGATTTTGAGTAAAATCACAGCAGACAAGAAATATGCCTAAAAAAGAAAATGTTAGCACAGAACTCATAATAAGCTGTGGTTAAACAATGAACAAGGAAAAAAATCATCAAGTTTTCGGGAGAACTACAAACGCTTCAAATTTCCCAGTTGAGCTCATGGATCTAATACGTAATTAGACTGCTTCCCTTGTCATTTCTTTTGTCTTGATGTTTTAGTGGAAAGGGGAATACATATTTTCTCATCATGTCAGTACATTAATTTTTTTGTATTTCATCTTTGCCTGTGAGAACGAACATGTGAACAAAAATATTTACAAATGCTTGCGCCTTTGCTTGGAAACACCAAATAAATAGGAATCGTTAGAAAGAGAGAATGCTTTTGAGAGCTATATTTTATTCATACGGAAAGACCGAGCTTATTTTAATTTTGAAATTTTTAATTATTTACTTTTAAAATTTTTAGTTGGTTTCCAAATAAATAAATAAATGCTTCTCAGGTCCAGATTCAGGAATATTTGGATTCTATGGGTAAAACTAAACGAAAAACGAAGCGGATTGATTAAAATATATTATGAAAGGATAAGGGAAGGTTTACTTCAGCCGAATTTCAAAAAAGAGCGCAAGCCTTCTTTGTCATCTTCTAGAAATTGGTGGGAGTGTACCGTTATTAAATCCTGTACAAAAGTGACCGTGGTCTGTTGAAGAACAGATTGAAAAAACGATATTACCCCCTGAGGCTATTTAATTATTTTAATGCATTTTGTTCAGCTCTTCTATGCCTAGTATTTAGTTTATACCCTTTATTTTTCCAAATGAAATTTTAGAACAACAAGAAAATTATTTATATTGAGTTTCAACTTCAAAAGCATTGGATTATGAAATAAATGTATTTTTAGCAATTTCAATCAAGTAAAAGTTAAGAATTGAACATCTCAACATTTTGAACTAGTCAGATCCCTATACTTGGATCAAGTTTTTTTATTGCAGTTGAAACGATAAATATTCCTGCATATATATTATTGAACAAGTGTGCGTGATATACCTTTATTGCGTTTCAGCTGCTAACTGAATTTTAAGTGCTCCATATTACTTCCGCTGGTTTTACAAAATTGGAAAATCAATTCAAACGTGTGGAATTTTGAGGGGGAAAGGATATGAAACCTAATTGATCTCGTGGTAACTGGTACGACACAAGGTTCATACAGAGAGTGTATTATTAAAATACATCCCACTCACGATCAAAACCTGTCACCATCTCTTTGTGAACATGAACATGAAGGGAAAAGCGTATGTTATGCACTTGACTTTCCTCTTCCAAAAATAAAATTATAGTGGTTTTATGTACCACCAGCACCTTACCTACTTTTCAACCAACCAAACCACCATATTATTATTTTTTGGCACTGAATCAAACGATCACGAAGAGGGAGAGAGAGAGAAAGCGAGAGCGTCTTTTATTTTCCCCTTTCTCACTTTCATTCCATCTAGAACCAGCGCTAGTCAAAGTGCCTCAACAGTGTACAGACTAAAAAAACTACCTAAAATATATATACCAAGCCAAAAGACAATACTTGTTCAGGAATAAATATAAAGCCGTGCAAAGGCACTTGAACCGAGGTCGGGTCGTCGTCGTTGTCGGGAGGAGTACTAGCGTTTGTGCTTGAATGCCTAATAATAATTCAACTATTATGTGTGTTCACTTCTGCTCTCTAAAAGCGTAAATTTGAATTGCATATACATTAATTTAATTCATCGAACTTTCCTTTTGGTCTCGTGTTGTTGTTCCCTGGGATTCCCTTTCAAAAGGACTACCAACACAAATACTGTGACGCAAATGACATTTCCAAAGAGATGTGTTTTTTTGTGAAAAGCAGTACAAAAGTTGATTATTGATTATTATATACATATGCTAAGCTATCTACTGTATACGCGATTTTCTTTATGTCCAGAGAGAGAACAAACTGGTTTGCAAATTGTAATTGAAAAGGTTTAGTTATTATTTTGAAGGCATGCTTTGAATGTAATAGTTTTGGGGGGAAAAAGATTAGGCAAGCTTATTTGAAATGGTGGTCTATTGGGAAGAAGAAAAAAATCGTATGTACCCGTACCCGTATCGTATCTTCAAATGAAATTTTCTACATGGTCCCTTTTTTACCATATGAATTCAATCAGGTGGTCTTGCTAAACCCAGTTTTTTACTGGTAGAAAGATCGATTTTACTTTTTTTGCTGGAGCTATCTAGTATTTATGGTTCTTTTTTTGTCTAGAAAATAATCTCTGCTTCAAACCCTTCCTGTTACCCTTCTTCATTGAATTTTCTATTGCGGAAGATATTGCAGTGAAATATGTACCAAGAAGACATTTAGGCGGAAATTGGATACATCCATAATATATTTACCTACTTATTTTTTTACTACGCCACCACAACCACAATCCCTTTTCCTTATAAATAGACATGTTGAGTGAGTAGTTTATCGGTAACAAAAAAGAAGGACAAGACAAGATACAAACCACCACCAACCAACCAACCACCACACAAGCCTTTTGAAGAAGATGACTGGGATGATGGGGAGTGGGAGGAGGTCTTGATTTATTCCTTTATGCTTAAGAATGCAGAGTATTACAAAACAGCATTCAGTTATGGTAGTAAAAAGAGACAAACTATCTTACTTTGTTTTGATTACTTGTGTAAGGAAAAAGGGTTGAAGGGGCTTTTTGAATTACTAAGATTTGTAAACTACTGAAACACGCCTCTTCTTTCTCTCTCTTTGCAAAAACATTTAACTTTTAAACGTGTATAAAAATTTCTATGGTTTTGTGTTTGGTATCTTGTGTGCTTTGGAGCATATTTCTTATCTTGTAGAATGGAAAGGGATTAAGGGAACAACGAAATTCCTTATATTTTGTACATGTTGAAATTTTAGCAACATTTTATTTGATGAAATAGAACGGATGTTTGCAAAGTTTTTAGTACCGTTGACAAAAACTCTTATGGAATTACTATGACCGAGAAAAAAAATCGCAAAGGAAAAAGTAGAATTTCTTGGACACATTGATAAGCTTACTTATAAGAAAGTATCTTCTGAGACTTGCTTTTTAAGACGATTTTCACCGAATTCTTACAACCCTCTGGGGTCAAACATTTGGTCGTCATTACTTAGGTAGAATGGTTCGCTACGTAACTACACCCGGTTTATTTTTACTTGAACCTCTTATATTTTTTTGAAAAAGGAAAGGATACACTGGGACAAATATCACGATAAAAGTTCAATCAGTTGCGCGTCAGACCAAAAAAATAAAAAAGACACATTGAAGCATTCATGTTAAAGAAACAAATCCTATTTTACTTTCGTTTCCGTCTTACATATCATCTTGTGTAAACCGGAAGCATAAACTCATAAAATATCGTATTGAAAAAAATATTTTGGAATATTTAACATCGAAAAAGGATAAAAACAGAGAGGAAAGACCCAAAGCAAATTTTAAAATCAAATACTTAAGTGACAGGAAGTGACTCAAATACTTTACTATATCAAACTCTACATAATTTATCTACACGTCTGATACAGAACCACATCACATCTCACCTTACATTTTAGCTGCTTAACAAGAAAAGATCAAAAAAGGATGAATGTCAAGTTACACAAAAGAGAAAAAAAGTAATATTAGGAAAATTGAATTCTTCAAGAAAAGCTTTCTTACAACGTACATTGATTAATCACAAAACTAATCACAGTAATGTATTTACCAACTACTTAATTATAGCAACTTATGTCATGCCATGTATACCCAGCAGCATATATGATAAATGGAATCAAAAGCACAAAAGAATAAACCATTGAAATACAATATCTGACACAATTTCTAAGCTTCCTCGTTACATGATTTTTTTCACAAAATAAAAAAATGATGGAAAATTACAGAATTACTATTGAATACAAAAAAGAATATCAAGGAAATCTGATACACCAACATAATTATTGTCATTGTATAACATTCCGTATTTCATTAAATCTCCATTTTCATTTTCTCCACCAACAACGTCATTAATGTATTTCATCAGACATGCTTTCTCTTTCTTCCCCATTTTCAATCTTATGTATGCTTCTTTTGTCACCATACTTTCTTTAAATTAATAGTATAGTACTAGTACAACACGACACGAAATCCCTATGATCATAAGAACCATCATCACCACATCACCATCTCCCTATCTCACTGGACCTTCCAGAGAGTCTCCAGTCCTCTCTCCAAAATTTATATTCCTTCAACGAAGACAACTTTACTTTTCATCAGCCATCCAAAACCAGCTCACCAACCACCAAGTTGAGTTGTGTATATCTATCCATACAAGTATATGTATTACAAGCTACAGGAAGGAAACATGTTTTGTATGGAGATTACTGTATTATGTACAAACTTATTTAAATACACGAAGAAAAAGGAAGCTACATTATCAACTTATAGTGCTTCTTGCTCTTGCTCTCTTTCCCTTGTCTTGCCTTCCAAGATAAAAAGTATCCTTTATCTTTTCTTCTCCTTTTCCTTAAGTCTCTCTACATTCTTCTCGTGCTACTTGTTTTTACACTCGTTGTATACTCGCTCGCTCGTCGTCTCGGCCTCCTTGTGCCATTAAGCTTTTCATCTTTATCATTTACTTAATTTTACATGGACTCAGACCAGTGTATACTTTCATCAGAGTAGTTGTTTTGTTCTCTCTCCCTTTTTTTCTTCTTCTTCCGCTGTGCTGCTTCTTGATACGCTGTATAATTTGCAACATCATTACAGTTACAAAAGGGGATCAACTAAGCATTTGCAACAGGAAAAATATTATTATTATATGTTCCGAGGATGATAGTCAAAAGACGACCAATTAAAACTTCATATATGCTTCTGACATACACATTTCCCTATTATCCTACACAATTCTTCGGGATCATCATCATAATATCAGTGTAATAGGATGCTATGTATATACACAACCCGAAAAAAAAGAGAAAGCGGGTGGTGGTGGTGGGTGAACAGTGAACATGTCTGGAAAGTAACGAGGAAAAACTTTTTCGAGATTTCTCAAGTTTTTTTTGGAGACTACTTGATAGCATAACTATTACACTTGGTCCCATATTTTCTCCGTGTCGTATCAGTGGCGGATGCATGATAAGTAATAAGTAATAACAAAAGGATGACAAAAAACTTTTTCCTACACAACCAGATCACAAAGTTTGTTCTATAGAAGTTTATTATTTTTTTATGCATTGGTATTGCCTGAAGATAGATGGATGTATTGTGTAAAAAAATATGTGTTACGTGAACTGAACTCTTTTGTAATCGATAATAATACATGTATATACACTTTCTCGGATCATTATTGTTGGTTTTCCTTCGTGTATTTTGGAAAAAAAAATAAACTAAAAGTTTTGTAGTTACGGAACTACGGAAGTATAATGATTCAATGGCAAAAACTACATTTTGGTCAATTAAACGAGTAATTGCAGTGAATTGACCTCGACTCGTGTGTGTGCATTTTTCCAACTTGTCTATTATGATCGTTTATAATGGAAGTGGAGGTAAAGGGGTTAAATCTCATAAGGATAATTAAAGCGAGGTCACTACACACAACAGCGAGCACAATTTAAATGCCTGTATGTGAAATTAACCACTCATTATTATTTATAATATGCAATGATAATAAGTTAATAGGAAGATTATATTACAAGTATGCATCATCATGTGATACAATTAATTAAACGGTTATAATTTTTTAGTGTTGTGTTTCTGTAATGTGATGTGATGACGCATACCCATTTTTCGTAGAATAACTAGCAATCTTACTTCCGGAAGGAAAAATAAAGTCTGCTTGTATGTTATTCATGTTAGAATCGCATCAAATGAGAAATGTAAGTTCGAAGTGAAGGGAAAGTAGGAAAAACTGGTGTGTTTGATGGGTATAAATGTGTTCGTCGATGAATTACCACAAAAACTTTTCTTTTTTGTGTTGTGTTGAATGTTGGATGGAAAATAGGAATGGCAGTTTAGCGTGTTTGGTTGGAGAAAAGAAGCCATTTTCTGTGCTAGTTTTTTTGGATAGTTTTTTGGTGATAATGGTTTCATCTCATTTTACATGGAAGCAAAAGAGCAGAGACTTGGATAATGTCTTTTTTCAGCACTATGCCACTTTCTATGTCATTCCAGTATCGATTTTATTATGAATACCGTTTTTTTAGATTACTGATGCTGCTTTTGCTCTTGTTAGTAAGCTATACACTTGTTTGTTTACTTAGCTTATGTTACGTTACAACATCTTTTTTTTATAGCGACAAAAAGTGAAGAGAAAAGAAGTGAGTTAAGATATTATAAGAGTCTAGTCGAGTCATTGTGACTCACTGGGAAACACGATAAGTCAAGTAGAATATTATGCAAAATTAGGGGAGCTCAGAGAAAATAGAATTTAGTTCAGTGCACACAATGGATAGAATTATTTTTTTGTCGATAACATAATAGGGCATGAAAATAAATTAAATTTATGTATTACGTTATAAATGCGAACTTTGTATAGTATTAATTCAATTCTTTAAATGCTTATGAAATAGGATATAATGAATTTGAGAAGTGATAGTAATAGAAAGAAGTCATGAATCAAATTCATTCAGAGGATATAATGCATTTTGTGTACTAAATTAGTATTAGGAATGGTAACACAATTTGAAAGGGATGCTCTATATATTGGGAAGCCAAGGAAATCAAAAAGCTGAAATTAAGTAAATTAAACGGAAAGTATGTGACTCAAGAATTTACTAAACGACGAAGCTACGAGAGAATGTCAATGAAAATAGAAATTGATGGCCTTTGAGTCTTGAAACTTTTAGATTGACTCGTCTCAAATTTATAGCTTAGAGATTTGATCCTAAGGGAGGTATGTATATACAAAGCATATTTAAATATGCTACTTATATAATGGTCCTTATGGAAGTGAAATGTAAAAAGTACAAATAAAAAAATTGATCATTACTTTTCTTATTTGTTTTTTTTAGCATTCACAAAAAAATCCATGCCATGATGATCAGCATCAAAACACAGATAATTTTCAGACCAAAGAATGAAAAGCGGCATAACGGAGAAAATAAACTTATATTTAAGCTCTCATTCAAATAAAAAAAATTCTCTTCCACTCAAATTTTTTAATGTAACTTTGTGTACATTACTGTATACGAAAATTACCATCTTGGTAAAAAAAAGAGAAATATAAGCGCTTATAGCTCTGGCTGGTATGGTGGAGTGATGGCTACTGAACTGGGTTGAAACAAAATTTATGAAGCATTTTTGTCTTGAGTCCGACACGTCCGTTTCCCGTACTTTCATATATGTCCATATTATGATGGCCACATTACGTAGCTGTGAAATGACGCAAAAGCAAAGCAAAAATGCCCATGGGATATTAAACTGTGAGAATTTTATGATGTCTAAATAAGTTCTTAGCAGCAAGCAAACGCAGCAGTAAGCACAGTAGTTTCCTCCATACTTACTGCCAGAAAAACTGGAGTATATGGTGGAGGTGGTGTATGGTGGTTTAGTAGTGATGTTCAATGAGAATGCACTGACAAGAGTCCACATAAAAATATTAAAGTACCAGTAAAAAAAAGCATGATGTGAGGGTATTCCGCCTCCTCTCACCGCTCAAAAACTGATCATACGAAGGACAAGTAAAACATTTTA
>JAQIWN010002308.1:0-16341 GCA_034699025.1 Entomobrya cf. arborea Gr-Col-00668 | reverse complement strand
ACTTGTTTAAATCATACATTTCCTTATTGATTACATCATTCTCATTCCGATGTTAGATTTCATTGGAATTTCGATTTTAAAATGTAGACAAAATTATTAAGAAGATTTATTTTGTGTGACTAATCACCAAAAATTGAGCTGTGATCACAAGATCTTCTTATTGACGCAATAAAATACAATTCTGGCTGTTATTACGTCCAAGAACAAAAATGAACAACAGTTATAATTTATAATACTTAAAATTATATTAATTACACTTATTACATAATACCATCCTTGTCCTTGCGCTGTCGCTGCCGCTTGTGATACAGATGCTAGGAACAAATACAGTAAAATAACAAAAACAAAAATCTTTATGGGGAATCTTAATCTCAATTCCTGTTGACATAAAATTAACATGAATTAATACAGTTAACTACAGTTTTTAACGAAGCCCATAATGGACATGTGTGTATGAACCTAAGTGATCTTCTGTGAGTAGATAGTAGATAGTTTTACTTCGGCAAGGAAGGAAATATTGTTGTTGTTTTTTTGTGATTGTACAATAATTCAATCTCATAATCTCATGCATAATATTATGCGCAATAAATCCATCATCCATTAATCAAGCTTAATCCACTGGAAAAACTAATGACCTGAATGCGCTCAATAACCAAAACAAAGTCACATGAACATACACGTTTCCGGTATAATGATTTTTTTATGCACGCCAAATTAGTAAACAAATTAAAGTAGAGAAAGCTACACTAATTGTCTATAAATTCTAAAAATAATACATCCAACATCCAATCCAGTATTCAGAAAGTCGTTTAGATATGTATAATGTTGATTGTTGGAATCAGGTTGCGCAAAAAAAGCTTGACTTTGACTAATAATAATAATTGGTTTCGTCAATAGTTGTGAGTTGACTGGATATTGATAGTCAACGGCCTTTTCCTTGTTTCGTCCGTCGTACGTAAGTAAGTCGTGAAAAACTCTTAAGCATACATACAACTCGGACGAATTCCTACAAAAGACTTCCATTTTTGCATTGTATGTAATTTCCAAAAAATGAAATTCAGAACAGAACCATACCTTAATCAGCTTATGACTCGATCGTGTTCTTCCCAAATTATGTTCACGTTAACGAAACCTCCAACCATTTTTTTTATCGGCTGCTGTCACAAGACACGCAGTTTGTTAATATTAACATTTCATCAATGACATGACGGGTCGTATAACGGTTTATTGATGTGATGACCTAAAGGTTTTATTTGTAAACACTTCTTTCTCAAACCCAGAATAAATATAGCTCAAAGAAACGGGAAAAACATAATAATAAACGCTCTTTTTGGTATGGTGGCGGTGGTGGTAATGTTACAACAGTCTATTCGTTATGTTGACTTGACAAGTAATATGCATAAAAACGAACGAATTCTATTTTAAGAGCCTTGAGAAAACATAACGTGAGAGTATGCCCAAATAGTCTACTTATCTTAGCTTCTTGGTTGGTGGCGGTGCAGTGGTAAACGTAACAAGCGTATCTTCTTATTTTACCCACTTTCTCTTGACAGTTTTTGCCTTTCTCGTGTTTTTTCAGATCACACAACGGACACGGATACATCCTTTTCTCTGCCATGCCAGTATCAGAGTAGCATAGGCAAGTAACGGTCTTGTATTTCGTCGTTTACCGATTATCGTCATTACGTCAGTCAAACATCAACATCACTCACTCCTTCTTATACTCTTACCTTACCCAAGTTTTTCCTTCGCATTCACTTCACAAACGTTGTGAAACCAGTGATTTCCGCATCGCGTTGAGCTTGTGTTTGGCTGGAATTGGAATAAAATAGTAGAGTACATCCTGACCCCACAGCAACATCAACACCCAAACAAAAAACAATGTTCAGTTCCGGAAGCAGAATCATCTGCTAAACAGTCACCTCATTCATTCATAATATTTATCGACCTCTTTTCTCCTTCTTCGTAATCCTTCCTTTTACAATCGTTATAACGTTAAGTCAGGCCAACAGCCAAAATCCAAACCAAACCTACGCGCTCTTCGAAATTCATCATCCTAAAAACCCGAAAACCAAAATTTCGGAATACCGATACAAACTCTTGTCAACTGTGTCAAGTCAATGCATATTTTGTTCTTTGTGAGTGAGTGACACCACAGTAGAGGTCACAGTCGCACTGCAAAAGTGAAGAATTACATTACCACAAAATACAAAAAAAAATAAGTAAACTTTTTTACATTGATCCAAAACAAGGCTGACTGACCTTTCAAAATACATAGTCAGCTTTCATGCATCAGTGTCTCCGGCGGATTAAGGACCAACTTTTGTTTGAACTTTTTCCACGTGAAAACTTTACAAGTGAAAAGTGTCTTGTGGTGGCATCAAAGAAAACATCACAGGAAGTGAGAAATTCAGCAGGTGACTGGGAAGCAATTATTTGAAAACATTGTACCCTGGCCTAGTGATCAAAAAAGCTAAACCGAAGCAAAGCAAGGGAGATTTTTTTAGTCGAATAGTCTGGATTGTAAAGTACGGATTTCAAAATGTCTGAAAAACTAAGTCGAACGGGGACGGTTCACTCATCCATCAACAATGTGAAACCGGTACCTATGAAATTATTTTCCTCATGGGAGGTCGACAGGACTCCGCCGAATTGTATTCCAAGGTAAGTTTTATTTTTGTTTAGAATAACATTTTTGTTTCTATTTAAAATCATCAGAAATTCTATTTTCTACAATGAAGGAACTGTCGTCATTCATTCGTAACTTTAATGTTTCGTTCACATTCCATTGCTTTAAAATGAGTTTTCTGGAGCGGCTTAGTTTTAGTTTCATTACGTCATAATAATGTCATTCATATTTGTGTTTACTTGATTTCACTTCACTTTACTGTACCATTTACGGGGAAGGAAGAAAATAAACCTAGTTCGTTACTTCCGGAAGTAAATGCATACCTTGCAAAATGTAACAAAAGTTATAGACCATGACAAGAGTAGAAGACTGTCAATAGCTTGGACATGTATGCATTATGCATGTTTAAAAGATAATCACTCCTCTGAGGTCGAACTTCTGAGGTTATCTTTATCATTATCATCATAAACATCGCATTATATCATTTCTTTTTATCCTTTTTTTGTCCACCACACCACACAAACACAATTACTTTTTGGGTGTAGACAGTTTTTATGCCTCAAGTAGAAAAGGAAATAATACGTCATTATCGTGTATCGCGGTATTTTTTTTATTTAGCCATTTCTATTAATATCCTTTATGGATGGCTAATTTTGCTAGACGATCGATGTCAAGGTTGAGCTTGTGGATTCTCACGTCTCCTCCGGTCTTGTATTTTTATATCTTGTACTCATTGAACCATGAAAATTTGCTTATTCTGTTAAGTTGATGGCAACTACCAATTTAGCAACCTCTCAATAATGATTAATGATTCATTCACGTTTAACAGCATTTTTATTTGTTAAAAATACATGTTATGCCTAATGTATTGATGTAGTATTCAAGTGTTATGCAACTGCAACTACAGCCAAAGAAAACCTTTACATGTGTATTTCCTGTCAAGTAACATTAAAGATAAAGATAGAGATCAAAACCAACAATGGTAGTAGTGTAGCAAAATTCTAGTTAGTAGGTATTGAGGTATGCCTTTCATTCGTACTTCATGTTAACAGTTATTGGCACGTTTATAATTAGGTAGGCATCGTGCAATAACTATAATCTTTTAATTTAGCAAAAATCAAAGTAAATTGAACTGAATTATGGACGAGGCATGCATGCATAGTTCTGGCTGTGTGTCAGCCAATTATTTAAAAAGGCTATAAAAGCAAAGAAAACGCCATAATTGATATGATATGATAATTCACTTGGGCTTAAGTGTTCAAACTTTGCAAAGTCAAAGTAAAGTCAAATTAAATTACAAACGGTTCATGAATTAAATTTTAACTGTATACTCATCGTACCTATATGGAATAGTATGTAGCCAGTGTGTATGTGCTTTATGAAGATGTCGCGAAAAGTCAGGCATTTACTTAAGATCGTTCTAACCTTCTAACATACATGGTAAATTGTAAATGCTGAGTTTTAGCTTCTGTGGGGCAATGTGAAAAACCTTAAGTTTTGCATGTTCACCAGTCACCACGCATCTATTAGTGGAGTGACATGACAGGATGTACATTCACCTTGTTTTTCTTGTCTTGCATAAACTTAACTTGACGAAAGCCTTCACACATTATAAATATATAAGTTTTTAATATGACAGTTAATATTTATGTTTTGAAAAAATTATTTTCTGTTGTATTTCTTATGGTGCCTCATTTTACTGCAAGATAAATATGTACTATTTCTTTTCGGGTAAACATATTATAAAAAAATCTAAAATGTTTCCTAATGACCACTATGTTCCTTGCCAAACATTTTACCCAGTGATATTAGGAGATGGGTCTTTTGTTAGGTGTAAATATCAATATTAAACGTATTACGTATTGACTGGCATTCCGACGAAGAAAATTCCGACATTTTTATACTATTGACAATGCTAGAGTTTTAGGTAGTATAAGCAATTTTGTTTACACAAAGTTTTCTTTGCTACGCCTCCTTTATATTCTGCAGCCAGAAATGGGAACTCATAAAAAAGAGCTGACAATACTAATACTGAGATATCTAATGAAATTGAATGGATATGAGTTTTACAAACTGTAGTGCTCTTTCAAGGGCTGGTGGCTGGTAGGAGCCTAGTGTCTAGTCTATTGCAAAAGAGCTAGAGTACTTTCACCATTTGGTAAACTAGTAGCCTTGAGTTAGTGTACTTTCAAAATGGGGTAAAGTGAGACACTAGTCAAACCTTTTTTTCGTTCCTGTATCAATGCAATGGTACTTGCTAGGGAGTCGCAATCGATAGTTTTAATATGAAAGTAGAACTAAAAAGCAGTGATACAATAGATGATGACTTTTAGTATTAAAATGATGATTATTTAATTTCACACAGATTGTGTTCGTTGACGCTGATTCGCTTGGTGGTCATGCGTCCGTTACCTACTTCCGAAGTGAGCTCTGTCATTGTAGCAGTCAAGATGGCTGGTTCTCGAAGAACTTTAAGATCTAATGAGATTCCACTTACTGACAACGGATTGATAAGCACAGATCTGGAACTCCATTTTTCATTGCAGGTAAAAATGAAACATTGTTTGAACCGAAACAAATTGAAAACAAGTACAAATGTCATGTATTGCAAAGTATCAAGAACTAATTATATATATTTTTATTGATAAAGTATCCTCACTTCCTGAAAAGAGATGAAAATCGACTACTGATAATGCTGCAGAGAAGAAAAAAGTACAAAAACAGAACAATCCTTGGGTACAAAACTTTGGCTGAGGGAACAATAGATATGGCTATGGTATGGTTTAAACAAGTTAATGTGCATTACCATAATATGTAGTATTGCGGAAATACTAAATGTAATGAAATATTAAATACCAATTTTGCTACAGGTTCTTCAGCGGAGTTACTTAGATTTGGAGTTAAATCTTTTTACCCCAGATGGGGGCAACAAGGAGAACAATGGACCACTTGCTAAAGTGACAATCATGGGTATCGCATCTCAGCCAGTTGATGATATTGAGGATCGCAAAGGAAAACACGGTTCTGGTATGTGTTTTTGATAATGTTTTATATATGGTTTTGCTCCGACATTCCAATATCATTTCTATTTTTCCAATCGTTATTTCCGTTACTTGCTTTCTCCTTTAAATCAAATTAATACATTCTTGCATGATATTTTAAAATGCAAATCCAACAACTTTTGTTTTGTCTTTTACAAAATTAACCAATTCGCTTGATTTTCTTGCAAGAGCTGGTGTCTCAGTTATTCTATTTTCGATAATCGCTTTTTGTTTTACTGACACAATAATATATTTATGCTGGAGTCCGTGAAATAATCTAAGTTTCGCAACATCAGAGTTTTTGTCAGTCCTTCTCTCATTTCTCTCTTTCTCTGCATTCCTTTCTTTCTATGTCTATCTTTCGTAAAGCTTCTGGGTTGAGAAGACAATTATCCTCACCACTGAATGCTCCGGGTGAACATACAGGCAAACCAAGGAATCCTGCACATGATTTCTCGGACGATGAGGATGACTTTTCATCACATTCCAGTGATTCTCCTCAGGATGATGTGATCTTACGCAAAAACTCAAAACTACCGCATAATAGGGTAAAAAAAGATCGAAGACTTGGTTTTGATATGATGAAATCACCAAATCATTCCCTTCCGATGAAACTTTTTTGCTAACTATTTTTTTATTTGTGTCTGTAGAATTTGAAGCAGAAGATTGTGAACTTGTTGAAAAAGTTCAAAGCAACTGAGGAGGGGCATCGTGGAAGTGAAACCAAACCAGGAGGCGCTATTGATAACATTGACAACATTGACGAATTATTCGATGAACTTGAGGGTCTATCTGACTCTGAACCAGACGCAGATACTTTATCTGTAGGATCTTTCCCAAAACCTGTGTTACCGCCGTTTTTCGCATCTTCTCGTTCGTTGGCTCAATACAGTAAGGGATTATTGTTGTTATCTCTATTGTTTGCATTGGATCACATTGATTACATCATTTAAATGTTATGCAATTCTTTTAAATTCCAGATACTATTCCTGAAAAATCTAATCTCACATCTGACGAGCGACCAGATTCAGATTCCTTTACAGAACCAGATCAGTATTCTGGAGAGTCTCATGAAATCTCAGCTCGTTCCCCTGGAACATCTCCCTGTGTTGGGATACTTTCCTCCACACCGGTGTCAACTACCAAACCGAAAGTAGTCCCTATTGCGGACCAAATCACCAAATCATTCCCTCCCGATGAAAAATTCCCTGATCTCATAGTACTAGTTTCAGTGGAACATCAGGGTGCTAGTATCTTTTCAGCGCTTGATAAGTCAGGAATAAGAGTACTTGGGATTGATTCCGATACCGATCTTAAAGCAGTTTTTCCTCACATTGTTGGAAAAGTACAGAAATTCTGTAACAACAATGCCAAGGCACCTCCACAGATGACGGTTGCAGTGGCCGGAACTGATGCATTCTTAAACGGAACCGCTAAACATTATGTCACTCAATTATCAAATCGCCCTCATGATTATCAAAACTACTTCTCATTCCTCTACGCTCCTTTCACAAGTAGGTTTACTCAAATTATGTAATTTCTTTCTTTCACAAAATAAAAGCCCTATTTTTGAAAGGTAGATTTAACATGATTATGATGGTTTTTATGTCTTTTATTAGCTGGTGGATCAATTTGGCGAATGCTTTGTCAACGCGATTCTCTGTACGCACAAACCTTCACGGACCAGCTAGAAAGAGAACCTGTAGAAGAAATGGCCCTGAGAATAATCTCATATGCTAACGCCGCTAAAGAACGAAGGCAAATTGTCAATCTACCAATAGCAGAAGCGATGATAACATCAAAAGAGAACGAAGAGTCATCGCAGGTATTCGTTCCTTTTATAAGCGAAGTCAGGTTAAACGTTGGTTACTCGTCTGCGTCAATTGAACAACAACAAGACCCTGGTGATTTGTCATCCTCTCCTCCATCACCTCCTCACTCTCCACGAGAAGAACCACTTGAACTCCAACTTGATTTTTGGAAAGGAACTATCAAGTCTTCAGTGAAAGCATCGTTTCGATCGCTGAACATTCAAAGGACTCCTGATAACGCTTTGGCCCTTACGTACACTTTGAAAGAGCAGAAAAA
This sequence comes from Entomobrya cf. arborea Gr-Col-00668, assembly GCA_034699025.1. NCBI lineage: Eukaryota > Metazoa > Arthropoda > Collembola > Entomobryomorpha > Entomobryidae > Entomobrya > Entomobrya cf. arborea Gr-Col-00668. The sequence continues at coordinate 8,583 of JAQIWN010002308.1, read as the reverse complement.
GCAAAAAAGTTCGTTTATGCTATTAATCTAGTAATGTAGCAGTTTTAAATATAAATGTGGGGAATTTACCATTAACATTATTTGTTTTTGTATTACAGTAATGAGATTAGGAAAGAAGAAAGAGAGGGATTCCGATATAAAGAATCAATGCACCGATGGAATCTCCAGGATAGTGTGCTTGGCAAAGTCTCAAACACCTGTCAAACGTAAGTTTAAAAAATTGCAGTATTATCCTAATCTATTGTATTGAAATCAAGCGTTCCCTATAATGTGAGTATTTTCGTTTTTGTTACGCAGTCTACGTTGACGGTGTGGAATGGCCGGGAGTCAAATTTTTCCAAGTGTCTGCGCAGTGGCAGAGTCAAGTGAAATCATTGCCCCTTCTTTTGTCGGATTCCTCGAAAGCGGAAATTAACAAGAATTAGTCGATTGCTATATGTTGACAATAAATGCCAAAAAATGAATGAACACAGCCGGACTACTTTGTGTTTGTTCTTAAAACATTCACATCGCGGCTCTGTCTTCCTTTCATTACTCTAGTCCACTCAACATAAAAGTATTGTTAAGTAACTCCGCGGCGTCTTCGCCTGCATTGTGGTATCATAAATAATCTAAGAATAATAATATTAACTACATCTGTATTTCTGCTAATCATTTCTACCACGTGTATTAGATCTTTTACTACAGTACTGGTTGAGATTTGAATCTTGGTAACAATTTTTAAGCTTCGCAAGTCAATGCATTATCTTTTAGATGACTGATAATAAAATTGTTATATTTATAGATGGTAGCATGTACGACAGTTTAATTTTTGCAAGTATGAATACAAATGTGCGATTATATTTAAAGGTTTTGTTGCAATTTTAATGGTAGCTACTGCTCTGCTACTGAGTCAAAGGTTTTGTATGATCTGACATAAACGTTGTCAACCCTTTTTAGCAGTAGCAGTGGTGTATAAATGCTCACTTTTTCAAGCGATAGAACTAATCAGTATAATCATTGTTTTAGCATAAAAAATGTGTACCACAAAAAAAGCGATTTGTATACAGAAATTTATTTATTCATTTTAATTTGTTCAGATGGTAGTTTGATATATATGACTTTTTCGTAGCTGTTGTAATATGATATAATACTGATGCAAATTATAAATAATAAATATAATAATTCTTAACAATCAAACGTCTACCGTGATTTTCTTTTACCAATAAGTTATTTGAACTAATACTGTTTTTCTTATTCTGCAATTCCTAATTTGAAAACAGCATCAGATCAAGGCAGATTAATGACTCATTTAAAAAATCAAATTAATATAACAACTGATTGAGTAAATATCAATATATCCGATTAGAAATTCCGTGTTACATACGTTGTATCATCAAACATGCAAATATAAATGCTACAAGTTACAAAATAAATGCCATCATTTTTCTATCGGATGGCCTACTCTATTTTACTCCATCTGCCAGCCAGTCTGCCAGCTGCCAACAGAAAGTTACATGGGTTATTCTTAAACTAACATGAAATATATAGTGAAAGGTCATCGTGATACAATACAGTGAGTGAGGATTTATAAATAATTAATCGTACATCTTTCAAAATAGAACTGTAAAAGCAAAAACAATTAAATATAATTTTAGAGTAGAAAGAAAGATAAATGCAATATAGTATAGTAAACCTACTTTGAACTAATAACTAACTAAATATCGAAAAGTAATAATTCTAAATTAAATAATAATGATTATGCATGGATTGTTTTTTATACACCATTATTACAAACGTATAACTATTTAATCACTAGTTTTGCTTCTTTTGGTTAATATATCACAATTATTGAATGGAGAAACATTTGTACTGGAACCGACACCAGAATCCAGTTTTGTTGGGTTGGATGATTTTCTACTATCATCATCAAGAAAATTTGCTTCGCCTCGAGATAAATCTAACCTCAGTCTGTCTCTAGTGTGTCGTAACTCGCCTAACGTAGAAGGTGAAAATTCAAACGGCTCACTTGAACCACGAACTTGAAAATTGTCTTCACCTGTGGGCGCACCATATAACATTTAATTACATTTATTATCAGATTAAATTGAGTAATTATTGATATCATGAATTGTTTCAAATTCACTCACTAATTCCTGAAATTCGATAAACGTCCATTGGATCTCCTTGCTTTGGCAAAACTTCATCGTCCCAGTCTTCATGATTCCACTCACTATTTTCTAATTCTTCCTGAGTTAACTCCCAATCTACATGAAAATGAAGACAATTAATTACTACTGCGAAGATCAAAATTAAAATCAAACTTGGCTGTATATACATACCCAACGATGCGGAAAATGGAATGGATGATGACGCTACTGCCACGGCTTTTTCTTCAACCTCCTCGGGTGGTGGAGGATATTCATACACTAGTTGGGTTTTCTTTCTTTCAAATGACACTGATTTTTTCATAGATGCCTTTGGCTGCTGCTGCTCCGGAGACTTAATAGCTGATCTACTAGGAACTAAACTCTGGTTCCATTTGGAAGGTTTGAACTCTTGACTTTTCGCATCTTCTGCTTCCTCCACATCTGATTCCGTTTCCACTGCTGAGTTGCTGACGTTTGGCCTATCTAAAGCTGGCTGGAAGCTTGTTGACTTCCCTTTACGGATTTCAATTGAATTATTGATGTCCCACATTAAGCTGCAGTCATCGCTGTTCACTTCTAAGATTCCTGTTGTGGTGGAAGATCCTCCTTGATCAGGCACTGACTCATCCGGATCACTAACACTTGGTTGAAAAGCTAATTTTGCACTAACACCATCATCCGGTTTAATAGCTTCTCTGGTTTCCTTTATGACAGTTTGCACTGCTTCCGGTTCTTCCAGATCATGTAAAACCAAGCTGCCTAATTCCTCTACGTCTGCCTCAATATCTTCAACAAATCGTTTGTCATCAGCGCTGCGCTCGTCTTTACGCTCCTCTGCAAATAATAAATTGGTTTTTCAACACTTTATTTTTATTCATGAAATTATTTATCTAAACTAGCATAAATAATTACAACATACCTGGATCGTTAAGCCCTGTTTGAAAAAGTTGTCTAGTACTATTAGCAGCCAGTTGTAAGGATTTCAGTTGCTGCTCCCAAAAGTCATCATTTTCTACCGAAGGAGGCTCTGAAGCTGAAGTAACAGGTTCATTCACGTTGAAATTAACGAAGCCGTTTATTTTATCGCTACTTATCGACGAATGATCAATATTGGAGTTTATTTCATTGCCATTTGTAGAAACACTTTCTTCGTTGGTGAAAAGAATGCGACGTGGTATTGGAATCTTTGGCTCTGCTGTAAAAGCAGTATTTTCTAGAAAATCGCTTTCACTTTCGTTGTTCTCTTCCGATATCGTTTCACTTTTTTCTTTTAACTGCGACTTTACACCTTGATATGATCCCAGCTCGTGGTCATCGCTTGCCCCAAATAAGACTGACGACTCACTATAAAAAGATTGAAAAATTACATACTAATCACTCTAAACCAAACAAAGCCGACATTTATATTTTTAAAAAACTTCCGTAGCTTACCCTTTAGATGATTTATCTACCGTTGTGCTGTTGAAACTACTTGTAATATAATGCTGACTAATTGGACTTAAATTAAATGTTCCTTCCATAAAATGACCAGATGAATCAAACACCGGATAATCTTCCTCGTCCTCCCTATCCCCAAAATCTGATATACGAGGGGATGGAGTTGACCCTGAGCGTAGTGGAGTACTTGTTTGTCTTTGCCTGCTTTTTGCAGGACTAGAATCAAATTTGAAATGTAGCTTCCTATTAATTACGGCATTGGAAGAAATTTCACCCGCATCGCCATTTGTTTCCCTACTCTCAGCCTTATCTGGAGTTGTTGAAGAAGATGGTGAACGAAGTGGAGTTGCGTGTATAACATTTATATCTACAGGGGGATTTGGAGTTGCAGGAATAACGCTAATATCCACTCCAGTAGTGTTTGGCGTAACCTCCATAATTCCAATAGAAAAAGGACTTTGAGGTACTAATGTGGTACTATGACTAACGGTACTATCGCAAATGCTGGCGGGGGTTAATGTATGACTAGAATTTGCCAGAGACAAGGAATCAATCGCTGGCTCACTACATGATTTCCTTAACACGCTGTTACTCGTACTGCTGTCCTTTGAAGTGGAACTTATATCCAGTGGGGAAGACTGTTGAGTAGATTTTCCTACGTACACCAAACTATCAAGTTCGCCCATGTCACCTTGTTCGAAATGAGTTAGTACCATTAAATCCTGGACACTCTGCGACTTTTCCAATACCTACCAAAAAACAATAATTTTGGGGCATTATGAGACAAGTCGTTTCAAAAGTCATTCATAATTAACAGATATATTTGTTTAGTTTAAACCTTCTGTGTAATATCCCCTCTTTCAATTTGTTTCGTCCAGTGCTCCTCATCACCATCCTGATTATCCATGTCATTATCCTTCTGTTGATCCGTAACAAAGGGATTTTGACTGGAGTCTGAAGACTGAACACTGGTTTCCTCATTCATATTCAAGTTACGCATTGCCTCATTTTCTCCCAATGAGGAAGTGTCGCATGACCTTATCTGGCTTTCCAAATCAAGAAAACTGACATTCTTTTTTCTTCGCTTTTCATCATCCAATCCACCTCTTCCTCCAAGCTGTTCCCACTTGGATTCAAATTCATCTTTGGGCGAAGGAGCTGTACCGCTCGTAAATGCTTTATGAATTTCTTCTAATTGCCTAACAATAGTGTACAGTCTTGGACGATTTTCGAGCTCTGGCTCCCAGCACATTGTCATGATTTTATATAATTCCTCCTTGGCAGACATGCAAGGAAGTGTTGGCCGACCCAAAAAGTAGTTTTTGTCAACAATGACACGAGCTATCACTTCATCATCGGCTAGTTCGAAATATGGTAGCTTTCCAAACTCACAAATTTCCCAGATAACAACACCAAGTGTCCAAATATTTGACGACTCCGTGACCTTCAGAATTTGTATAATGTTGGATGTACAGTGTAATGTTTCAGGAGCTGTCCATCGCAATGGAATTGCAATATTTGAACTCCAATGATAATCGTCTTTGAAATTTTGAGTTCCAAGTCCGTAGTCCCCTATCACCACCCGATTTTCACTTCCAACTTGACAGTTTCTACATGCCAAATCCGGATGTACAAATCCTGCATTGTGTAGCCACTCCATTCCCCTTGCCACATCTGGAAACCAAACGAAAACCCGTCATGATTACAAACTAATACCATACCATGAATTAGATTGTGGGAATATGAGGCAACCAACTTACCCAACGCCATTTTAATGATGGTCCCTTGACTATTTAAAAATTCAGCACGAGTAATATTGGAAATTAGAAAGGATTTGAGATCCCCTTGCGGGCAAAACTCCATGATAAGCAGAAAAGGAAGCTTTTCAATTGAATGGCCAAGTAGTTTGAGAATATTCCCGTGATTCCCATCTCTATACATTCTAGATTCATCCAAAAACCGCATTTGCTCCACCCCATTGGCGTCTTCCCTTAAAAGTTTTACAATTACTCGCATTTTTCTGGTGAAAGGCACTATATCCCGAGCTTCAGCTTCTATCACCTAAAATGTGTAAAAAATACATACCTTTTATTCATTATGCTCTCAAAAAAAGAGGAAAAGGATAAAAATAAAAATATTGCGTGACATAATAAGATCAATCTAACTACCTGTCCAAACCATCCCTTCCCTATTTCTTTCACATATTCGATATTGCTTCTTGGAAAATTGTTTAACGGTTCCTCTGAAAGTTTTGTAACAAAAAGAGCAATTTAATACCTTGCACCGCACTACAACATTCATTTATTCCAGTGAACATTTATTTGGCAACTTACCAAACCAATCATGAGCATAAACTGTGGCATCATTTGAATTGAAAGGGACAATCGGAATAACAGGATTGCGATGTGCAGACTGTCCTCTATCAGACTGAAGCTTATTATTAATTGGGGTGAGATCACGGACTGTAGGAAGTGGTTCGAACACAATCGGGTCTAGCTCTAATGCTCGTACGTCTATCTGCGATATAGGCACCATCATTGTGGAACCGGGTTCGGTCATTGGGTTGGAAAATGACAAGGGGGGCTCTTGTCGGCTCCTCCCGAACCACTATAAATAGTACCAAAATTTCTTTAAAAATTTGACCCTTCATAAATAAATAAAAACTATCCACACATTTTGTTTTTAAATTTAATACCTTGATATTCCCACAACATCCTCCTGCACCACATAAGGCCAGTAAAGTTGCTAATACTAGAAGGAAACCCAGGGACAACACTGCGCCCGGCCATGATGCTCCTATGTAACTATTTACTACGCCCCAGGAACCGTCATCTTGACCTACAACAATGTATATAAATTTAAATTTTATTACACGAATTTTTCGAGCTTCTTATATACGAAAAATGCAAAGAATATAAAGAATATTTTCCTTAATTAATCTTAATTATTTGCAAACTTGCCTATTTGAAACTCGTTTCCGGAGTATGTCGGACGAGCGGATACTGAACTTTCCAGGAAAACAACGGCGCATGTGAAGACTAAAAAAGAATATTTATGATGTGCACTTTCATCGCTAAATTTGGCAACTAGATGCCTTGCCATTGATACGCTACTTAGCCGTTCCCGTACGCTCCCCACTATCAGCCAAGTCGAGTTTAACTCTTTTCAGAGTTTGCCCTCTCTCCGCTTACCAACTAATCTCTTATGCAAACTAACATTAAGTCAAATTGCGTTGATAGCTGATCGGATCACTTTCACTGACACTTTTTCGACTTAACCATTCTATATGAAACAGAGCAAACTTTTATGGCGTTGTCAATTGATTCTGTCCTGAACAAATTATTCAATGAGTCTAGTTGCGGAGTAAATATAATGCAATGCATGAGATTTTGAAAACTTTGAGATTTATTCGTTACACATTAGGTTCCCATTAAGCAATTTTTATCATTCCAAAACGTGTCTGATTGAGATTCAAAGAATATTTATTTTTTTGACACACGCACTTTAGTGATTCATTTTGATTTGTAGAATCCCATACAGTAGTATTTCAACTTTCTTTAATCACGTACTCCAATTGCCTTTAATTTTAACTAACTTTTAACGGCCATATTTACACTTGAGTATTTTTTTATTTTCAGTGAACGAACAATAATAAGTAATTTTAATGTGCAATCTTTCTTTACGTTGCAGTTCAATTCTGCTGAGTTCACACGGTTGCAGTTAAAGGATAAATGCAAGATGACAAGAATGAATCATTTTAACTTAACATTTCATAGAAAAGCACTTGGGTGTTTTTTTCCTCTTGAAGTCCTTAAAAAACTCTATAGCTCCAATCCATTTGCATTTTGTCTCTTATCTGCATCTTTCCTTAAAAAACGTATAAAGTTACTTTGTAAAGACACTCGTGTCCAATATAGTCCAATTGTTACTCTTATGCAAACGAGTAAAAAACCGACCCGACCTATTCCTTCGTTTCGTACTGAGCAAGATTAAAATGAAGATTAAACATTGAATTGTGTCTTCATGTCTCACATGCAGTCCAAACTCCAAACATGTTGTATCATTGCTTGCTTTAAGAAACAAGCTTTTTACTAATCAATAGAACCTGAAACTGGTGGAATCAATGTATCTATTTATATTTTACTACAACACTTCATTTTCTCATTTTGATTATGATATGGATGGACGGAGAAAGTTCATAACTTGAATAACTTCTTGTATTGTTATTTCCTAACCACTCTACACACAAACGAATAGAGACAAAAATAAATAAATATTTCTATTTGTATTGCACTTGAAAAATTGTGTGTACTAAACTTAAGTACTGATTATGTATTTGATTTTTACTAGTACGTTTTATGGCAACAAATGGTGTGATATGAACATTAAACGTTGTATTGCATTGACTGATTATTTCACTGGAAAGCATAGGTCAATGATGAATGGTGATAATGGAAGGGTTTACAAAAACTGCAGTCCGTCGTCTTTTTATTTTATTTTATTATCTTATCTTATCACCCCAAATGCAGTTCCCATTTTTCACTGGGGTATTCCATATTATCTACACAATCCGTTATAAACAGCCAATATAAAAAAGCTGGCTACATTGGTCGTTTAATTTTTTAGATGTTCCTGTAATTCCAGAAGATGTACATGTAAATTGACTTGTTTTTATCTTCTCTGCAGTTTACAAGTTTAATTTGTGCTCACTACACTTTTGTATTGTAGTCGTAGCCAAAAGCCAAGCTGAAAATGTCTATTTTGAAAAAAAATATTCTAATTTCTCATACTCACAAAAAGCAACTTGAACCTTTTCTGGCCACTATATGAAAAGCTGGATAACAATGTAGTTTTTTAATCAACATAATTTCTTAACATTATACTACACAATCAGGTGCAATATTTGGACACTTGCCAGCCAGGTAAAACCGCATCGATGAAGTTTGTTGAAATCATACTCGCTCACAATAATAATATGAGAACATGGACATAAACAGCAGAAATATTATGTGATGTG
>JAQIWN010002307.1:0-16347 GCA_034699025.1 Entomobrya cf. arborea Gr-Col-00668 | reverse complement strand
ATAATAAGCCGACTGTGCACTGTGACCTTGGATTGGATTGCTATACACAATATTGGACCGGTGCGGTGTAACAACCAGAACTAGAGATAAACGCTCATCATGTACTTGTTCTAACCAAACTAAATGTAGTCTACACGCAAGTAAGCAAGAAATTCATACAGACATGGTATTACTCGTTTATGTCAGTTGCAATTCCCCCATGTTCCCCATTCTGGTTTTTAATAAGCTAGTCACTAGTCTAGTAATAAAAAATCAGAAATACCATCATCAATATTATCATGTACATCTTTATGTACATCCATATGCTAAAGTCATGCTCATCATGAAACCGAAAGAATTGAAAGATAAAACATATTTTGGTCCATCTCTAACTTACATATGTCCATGTCATTATCAAATAGCTTCAATACACATCTTTGCAAAACATATGAATTTCAAAACTGAGAATACATTCACCGGTGGTGGCACCAGAAGGGCACATGTTCTGATTTTTGGTTGCTTATTGTCACTCGCTATGCCATGATTTAATTTAAACGGGTTCTTTTGTTAATTAGTTATTTTTGTTAAATATTACTGTTGATTTGAAGTTCAAAATGTTGCGAGATTTAGTTTATTGCACGCTGGTGGCGTTTGTGGCTTTTATAGCGTATAATTACATGAGTGATTTCTTCGTCTATGTTGGTGAACCGGTGTATGTAAACTCGGTGTATGGAAAGCTAAAAGGTCGAATTTCTCAGGCTCGAGGGGGTAGGAAAATATTTTCGTTCACCTCGATCCCCTATGCAAAACCTCCTCTTGAAGACCTTAGATTCGAAGTAAGTGAGCATGATTTAAACAAAAAGTTCAACAACCAGAAAATTGCAAAAATGATCTTGTGTTGCAGCCACCAGTTCCATTTGGGAAATGGGAAGACGATGTGTTGGATGCCACTAGACCTGTTAAACTATGTATGCAGGTGGATCAATTGTACAAAAGAATAGATGGACAAGAGGACTGTTTGCAACTTCATATCTATACCCCGAACGTAAATTATAAATTTTATATTATGATGATGCTTTTTAGTTTTTAGGACCAACGTTAATTGATACTTTTCTTTTAATATGCACACGTTTCAAATATAGATTGATTCAAAAGCCAAGCTCTTGCCAGTGCTTGTGTGGTTTCATGGAGGTCTGTATTAGGATATCTTATTGGAAAACGGAATAATTAATAATGAATGTTTTTAATTTTCGTCATTTGTAATTAACTAACCACTAATTAATCATTTAAAGGTCATTTCATGTTTGGTGGGAATAATATCTATGGGCCAGATTACTTGCTGCAAAATGGAGATGTGGTTCTAGTGAGTGTGAACTATCGACTGAATAGCTTTGGTAAAATACTGCTTATTATGCATTATACAAAATTCTTACTCTTTGATTTATTACAAACTCGAACCAACTTTGTATCTTGATTAGGATTTTTAAGTACGGGAGATAATGTGGTAACTGGAAATCAAGGTACTGGAAATTGGAATTATCCTATTTTTAACATCTTTCATGTATTCATGTATACTAAATTTTAAAATCCCCTTTCCCTAAGGTTTGAAAGACCAAAATTTAGCTCTGAGATGGGTTCAAAGGGCAATTAGGGACTTTGGTGGTAATCCGGATTCGGTGACGTTGTTTGGATGCAGTGCAGGAGGAGCCAGTGTGAATTTTCATATGATTTCCCCAATGTCAAAAGGTAAATTATAATCTGTGTGTGTAACTTTCGCTTAAAAATTGGAAAGCAACGTTCAAAATGTATTTTCCTATATTTGTTTTGCATATTGAAATGCATATAGGTTGTTCATGATATAATTTAATGAAGTTACTCATCATGTGTACTTAAAATATTGTGCATCATATACACTCTGTATAAAATTATGTAAAGATGTATTTGAAATGCCAAATGACAGGCCTATTTCACCGCGGAATTTCGCAAAGTGGATCGAGTTTGTGCCCTTGGGCTTTCACGAGAGATCCTAAATCTCAAGCAAAACGACTTGCACAAAGACTCAATTGTACCACCCAATCTTCCAAGTCATCTTTAGAACTTGTCAAATGTTTGAAAAAGAAAACAGCTCATGAGATTGTCGAAGTCCACCGAGAAATAACGGTAAAAAAGAACATTCTTGGAAAGTCACTTACATAATATTGACATATTACACATATTTGCGGAAAATTTTAGAAGTAACCAGTATTTTTTTTGGTAAAAGAACGTTTTTCATGAAATTGATGCGGTATTTGGACCAACGATTGAGGTTACGGATGCTTCTTCAAGCAAAACCAAAGATACAGTTTTCCTGCCTGATTCTCCATCTAAACTGTATGCGTCTGGAAAATATAATCACGTGCCTTGGATTGCAGGTCTGACATCAGAAGAAGGTTGCCTCCGAACCTCACGTAAGTTACTTGATTGTCTCAAATTACTTGTTAATCAATCTTACCTTCATCCCACTTACTCATCTTGTACATCTATTACATTTTCTATGGAAAAATTTGTACAGTAATTCTACCTTACGAAGATAAATTATCAGAGCTAAATGAAAACTGGTCAAAAGTTGCTCCAAAAACCTTCCTTCTGTACGGTGACGGTCTGAAATTATCTGAAAAGGTGAAAGCATTCTATTTCGGTGACAAAAATAAAATCACAACAAAAGAATCTGCAAATGGAATAAAAGGAAATACACCTCAACGAAGTCAACAAATTGGATGGGGTGATTTAGAAAGTCTCACTAATGCATACTCGGATCGATACTTCCATGGTTGTGTGAGAGAGGCTGCTTCTCTTCATGCCAAACACGCTCCAGTCCACTTATATTACTACACTTATAAGCCTGATATGGGTTACGGATACATTCAGGAGTCAGTTCGGGCACAACTTCCAGTGCAACTGGAGATCATTCTCAGTTTCGCCAAGTTTTGGCTGTATCGGAATGTTTTGAACTGGGACATCAATGACTACGGTAAACAAACTTATGCTCGCTCCAGTATTTTCGATCAAAATTTCTAATTCTAAAAGAAAAAAAAATCTTTCAAAACTTCGTGTATAATATATGCACGCATTTTTCTCTTAAAAAAAAGCTGATCATTCAATTGGTTTTCCTTTTTTCTTAATTTTTGTCAAATTTAATTCTTTATTCAAACATGACAAGCTCACAGGATTATTTAACTTTAGGCGGCCAAGAGCTTTAAGTATTCTTCATTCAAAATTACTTTTTGTTCACTCATCATCATCATCATCGCGTTTTCATGAAATGTTGAAAACCGGAAATTCACAAAAAAAACTTGTAACTTTTTTTTTCAAGTGAAGCTCTTTCCTACTTTCTAGGTGTTTGTCATACGGATGAAATGCAAAGCTTATTCAAACTGAATCCACTGCTGGGTATCGATGAAAAATCCCCTCACTATGAATTCTCAACAAGGCTCGTCGACCTATGGACTAGTTTCGCCAAAAATGGGTACTTTCCTTTTTTACAAATAAACTTTTTAAGTATTTTTGCCCGATGTTTATAAGATTGGCATGTCTGCGATTCATCATACATACCAACAGAGAGCTTTCATAGTTGTGTGTGTAGTGTGTAGAATATATTTGTTTACGGAAAATGCACAAAAGGAAAAAAAAGTTTGCCTATTATGTAAACTCTCGATTCGTAGATCGTGACATAAATTGCATCCCTATGCTTTTACGTTTCGCACAATTTTCTGAATGAAATGAACACAGGAATTATCCATTTTCAGGCTTTCAGCAAAGTTTTACAATGAAACTAGATTTTCTATCGTTGCATAACCTGACGGGTTATTCAACAAGCTCAAGGGCATAAGTATACAGGAGTTTAAAAGGGCAAATTTGGTTTAGAAAAGCGCGTAATATATTTCTTTTTATTTGTCCAACCAAACTATACATTCATGCTTTAGAATGAACAGAATGAACTGATTTACAAAAACAAAAAATGAACAAACTTTTCTAATTTCCGACAGTATTTTAAACAAGGTATTTGTGGTTTTACACAGGACTGTCAACTTCTTTATTTATTACGTTGTGCTAAACGTGCATATGCTTAAGACTTGAAATTATATGGAATTGAACTAAAATAGTCACAAGATCTCAAATTTTTGTTAAATTATTTTTTGAAATACTTCATTTCATTGTATTTGTAATGCTATATATACTAGTTTGGAGGCAAATGTTTTATAACTGTATCGTATTTGACAGGAAACCCGACGATTTCATGGGAGTATCATGGACTCCAGTTCAAGTTGACAAGAAGACAAATGCGACAGTAATGCCGTTGCAATACCTGCGCCTTGGTAAAGTACCAGCAATGATAGATGAGCCTTTCACGCAAAGACTGAAGTTTTGGGAGGATCTCAACTTACCAATGAACTAATGGACAGTGCACTGAATGAAATGAGGAGAATATAATTAAGCAGATTGTCAAAAGTATTCATTCCAACAAGCAACGAATAAAATAAAATAAAATTCCAGGAAATATTTTTTGGCAGTATATAATGGTGATTGACTTACAGTAAATCCGGAAATTGACTTAACTTAATTTGAAAAGAGAAAAGGAAATCGAATGGTAACGATTACATAATATACATATACGTAACTTGTCGTATACTTCATTTCATTGTATGATCCGTAGAAAGAAATATTTTGTTGCATTCCTTATTTATAGCACCAAGTTTACATAATATATTATTTAGTATTTCTACCAGTTAGATAAATGTTCTAGTCTTGGTATCACGTTTATGAACTGAATTGTATTTGTCGTCAGAGAATACATTTATTTGAATGTAAAATGAAAGAAAGCAATAAAAACTTGGTATACATATATAGTTAAATGAATATAAGTTTTATTTTTTAAATATGCGTGGGATCTAAAATACGTTTACAAATACATTTTCAAGTATAATCAACTTGCTTGTTAGTATAAATTCATAAATAGAAAACCAATTTAATAGGATCGTTGATCATCATATTATAAGCATAATTTCAATTATACAAGACAAGCTATTTTTTTTTCTTCCAAAAATCATTGGTGGCTGAACGGTCTCAATAGAATACCCTTCCTCATTTAGGGAATTTAATTGAAAACGCATTACGTATTATATCATTAGTAAAGCTACTTATAAATAATACGGTGTCTCATTATGCAGACCTTTAAAAATAAAAAAATAGACCACGCAGGTAAAATAGAAGCCACAAAATTTCAAGTTTAATGTTTGCTCATTATCATGGTTTAAATCTGAGACCGACTAAAAGTAGTGGAGTGTAAAGCAAAATTCGGCTCAATACAAATAATATGAGCTCATCAGCAATGATACAGAAAGCAGAAAGAAATAATTTTTATATATCATAGCAAAAGCTTTCAACAGGGTTTCTTTCAATATTGGATTCCAAGTATGAGGTAGAGTTTCTCGGTAAACTCCATAATCTTACGTACCAGTACGAAACAAAATGTTTTCATTGGAATACAGCACACCCAGCAAAATACCTCTGTGCTTCGAAAGTAAAATAGTGGATCAGTGGATGCAGTAGAAAGGCAAAGACGAACAAAAATATGACAGGCACATTTCACATCACATATTAACAGCTTTTATCTCCATTCATGCTTTATGAATGCAACAACTAATGGTATAATCCTCTCTGCAATAAAAGGGTTTCCATATTCCATCCAGCGATGGCAATCTTAGATTTTCTCGTAAATTTGGCATGGTACAGTTGTTCCCAAACCTGTTTTAATAATCTCACTCAGAAAAGACAAAAGGCAATGATAATGAGTATACTTGATATGTGGCTGACATAAAAATTCAGAACTTTACATCTCCCATATGAAACTTCATCTTGAAGTGACGTCAATAGCTTGACGAAAATACAATTCACTTCATGCCATCATTTTATTTATACAAATACACATATGTCAACTCTTAATTAGTAAAATATGAAAATGTGGGTAAGCAAATTTAAATTGGGACTTTCCTCGTTTCTCGTGATACGTGATCCTTCGTTTATTTTTCTCAGAAAATGCATGCTGTATAAATAAATTGTATAAATGAAATGATACAAAAGACTTGATTGACTCATGAGAACATTCAAAATTCATAAAAAGTACAAAACTTCATATTTGTGTACATTTCATACTTTACTTTCCTGGTTGTCAGCCATTATTATATATTTTAGACTATATTTATATTTCTAAGGGTTGCATTCCCAAAAAGTTATACAAAAAGTTTATATAATTCACGTCAGCATAATGGAATGAATGAAAATCCCACTCATACTCATCATTCATATAAGTAGCACTTTTTGATTCGGTGAAATGAAACTACCCCATGATGAGTGCAATTGAAGATTCATAATTCATACACTTTAATTTTTTCTAGGTTTTTATGATTTTCATCGTAATTTTCCTTGTACTGGTTACACTAATGATCACAACAAGGCGACATGTCCTCAGGTGCGTTTGCAGGTCCAGACACCAACAAAAAAGTTTCATAACATTTAGTATCTACGTACCTGTTTATGTTTGCTTTTGTTTTTTATTATCATAATGTGAAGCAAAACTGCTGAGATACAGTACTTTCCCATTACAAAGGCTACAGTTACGTCAATTACCTGATAATGGACTACGCACAGGTGATTACTGTGAATACTTGTTACGTTCTTGAATTTCCAGTTTTTTGTTCATTATTGCTTCAGACCTCCAGCAAAAAATGTCTGAATAATACCCAAAACCAATGGCATTTGCTAATCGTCAACATATATGCATCCTGTTCTTCAGAACAGAACACTACCTTGTGTTTTGCAACATAATAATTTGATACTACACATCTCGCATTTTGCATGAAAACCTAAAAAATTCTACCAATGACCAAATCTCAAAAATCACTTTAACACATCGCAACAAAGACTATTGTAATTTGTACTGCAAAATGCAGGTAGGCATCAAGAAAGATTTGTTTGTGGAATGCACAATCTTGGTACACCAACATTATTTATGGGACTTGTTCTCACATTCAGAAAACACGTGTAGTGACTTTTTTGACGATTAAAGTTAAATGAAAATTAAATGTAAGCTATATTATGTTGCATATTTCATTGATGTCCGCCTACGTTTTGTTTGGGTTACTTTGTGTTTTGCTCGAAATGTTGTATGTGACTAAACTTCGATTTAAATCCATATACTTGTATATGTACCTATATATATTCCCATGCGGGAATCGCAGCCTAATATAACAGGTCAAAGTCAGAATCCCATTTCAAAAAAAAAGATTGCGAAATTCAGCGAGAGCGAGACACAAGTAAATAAAGTGATACATGTTTCATTAAATTTTAAAAGCTACTCCATGCACCACTGGAGCGGATCTATTCATTATTATTTTTTAGAAAATATCCATCTATAACCAGGCAAAACCGCAAGAAAAACAAAGCATACGTAATGATATTATTATGGGTTATGATTTTTCTTTTCTTTTTGCTTCTGCAACAATTTTCCTAGCTCCAATTAAATTAGCTGGTGAACTTGCAATTTAAAAAGATTCACATCTATGAAAAGTTTAATTACCACCATATAAATATGTAATTAACTACAATGTTTAGTGCTATTCCAAAAAGTTTAGTAGGTTTATACGAAACAATAGATTGCTCGATTGTTGTGTCTGTGAAAAGCAGCCAAAACCAAGGTTAAGAAAAATGCAAAAAAAACTTTAGACCAATTTGAGCAAATAAGATGCTGATTCTACCAAAATAATTTGATGCTATGGGTATGGGCATTACATGGGCTTTGATGTGATAAACCACCTATATAGGAACAGTACAAACTAACAATGAACCAACTTTGATGGATGACATGTATCAAGGTACCTTGTTTGTTGCACACAAACCAGTGCTTAGCTTAAGCTAAAACGCGACACAATCCTTGCCATTGTTAATCCCAATCATGTCCCTGAATTCTTCAGAAAATAAATGAATGCACAATATATACATTACTTATCATGTACAGTCTACTTGTCATATCCAGATTCGATGTTATGTAAAAACATAAGTCAGCGATGTGAAACAAATCATTGGTTGTTCCACACCAAAGAGTTTTGCTATATAGCTATCCTGCGTCAAACGAATGATTATGTGCCTGAACTGAAGATGCCATTATAATAGTATCGGATTCTTTGCAAGTCGTAACTCTAGTAAATAGCAATATGAAGCCAGTATTAAGTGCTGTGTCTTCACTCTGTCTTCACAGAAAACATTAAATTATAGTACTTATCGTCTTTACGTTAATGTGTTTTAGTGTTGTGATATGTCTAATTTTTTCTCATGGAAAATACGTAATACATACGCTAATGTCTTTCATTCATGTATAAATTTACGGTTCGCTATTCTCACGGTAAAATGGGCATAATTGTTTGTGATACTTGTGATGTCGTATCACTTGAATCAGGCAAGAGCAATCTTCGTAAATATTTTTATAGATTCGTTCTTTCGTTGAAGTTATCTACTCAAATGAGCATGTTTAGTGAATACGTAGTTAATCGTAATTATAATTGACGTTCACGATATTTATTCACGATTACCAGTAATAACTGTTGAGTTTTTAAACTTGCAGTTGTGCTATCTTCGCATGAATCCAAGTTTACCAGATATTGTGCACGCACAGTGATAAAATGAGCTTGTTTTTTATAGTTGGCATTTGCGACTAGTCTCTGCGTTTAGTGTGCATTTTGAGCTGTCATTATCCTTTTTAAATAGAAGAACATTTGAAACATAACTAAATACTTGTGGTTTGTGTAGCTTCATAGTTTACTTTTAACAATTGAAAGTAAAGAAATCATAAAAACCCAAATTGGTAAGCACGATAAAACCGCAAATTGAACTCACAAAATGTTGCATTCATATTTTTACATTCATGCAACATGACATGTAACATTATGCTTTAAACTATGGATGTTTTTTGGGAATATTTTTTGTTTTTGTTTTGTTCTTTTGTGCAAACCGGAGCCAATTTCGAGGTTTACCGTATAGGGTAACATTTATTTTGAAACAACAAGTGTACAGTGTATGAAACAACAAGATAATTGATACAGTTTTCGGAAAAAAAGGTCAAATTAAAAGGAGTAACAAAAAATGTGGAGATGGTTTATTATTTACTATTTTAAAGTTGTATAAACCCTACTTGGACTTAAAATCTCAAATTATTCATGTCTCAAGTAATTTGAGATTTATGAAATTTTTTGTCGCTTCTGAAGTCAGTCTCTGAAGGTAGTATATAGTACAGTCAAACTGTATATCTCTCGGTTAGCCTCTTAACAGTGTTATTTTAACGATTCACATGTAAAGGACATAGTGTGTGTAGGTTGTTTGGAAGGAGTGTAGTGTGTCAGTGCTCCAGTTTTATATAAAAAGTGACACTCGAAAAAGATTCACCTGGATAAAAGTCTTCACTTGAATTGAAAGGGGAACAATGGCAAAAGACTCGGCGAGTAACTATCTGTACTACTTTTTCGCGTTTACTCCTGTCATTCTGTCGACATTAGTGTATTGCTACTTGAACAACTACTTTTCTCAACTTGTTGTCGTCCATACTGAGTATGGGAGCTTGCAAGGCTTCGCAGCAACCTCTCGAGATGGAAGACCTTTCTACCAATTCAACTCAATTCCCTATGCAAAACCGCCCATAAAGAAATTGAGATTTCAAGTAAATTCGCGAATCTTATCTTAAAACTTTTTTTACATTTCACAGAAAATTAAAATATAATACGCATGAATTGCCACTTTTGAAGCAATCCTTGTTATGACATTTTTAAAGAAAAAATACACCACTTGTTGTATTGAATTACACTACTTCATGTATTTTGAAACAGACAGTCAGTAACTTATCTTATTTCCTTGTATTTTTTAATTAAACAGGAATTTTAAGTGGTTTTAAACTAATTTTTCCATGAATCGTGTGCGCGAATCTCTGAAGCGGTTATCAAATCACTTACCTAGTATATCCATATTAGAAACTGACGTTATATGATTTGCATATGTACGAAATACCAACAACTTTATTGCTGTAAGAGTTTTATCATTTTAATCCATTTTCCTTCTTTTCATGCACAACAGCCACCAGCCCCAGTGGAGCCCTGGGAAGGTGTCAAGGATGCAACACGTATGACACCTCTCTGCCCCCAATATGACTTGTTGTTCACTTCGTTTCGGGGACAAGAAGACTGTCTTTTCCTAAACATATTTACGCCCATAGTAAAAAAGAAATAAATTATTCAGTCAAAAGAATGTTTCCCAGTAATTTCCTTATCTGTGATGTCTCTACAAGTATTTGCTACTTTTATCTTCTTTCAGCATCCGGCTAGTCCCCAGAAGAAGAAATTGCCCGTCATGGTTTTTCTGCATGGTGGTAGGGATTTTATTTAATGTATTATGTTTTATATCTTTTTACTGTGTACTTCAGTTTTTTTCTTTACCTTTCCAGGTCTATTTATGTTTGGTGGAAGTGGAGAATTTTATGGAGCTCGCTACTTTATGGATGAACCAGTCATATTTATTAGTATAAACTATAGACTTGGTCTATTGGGTAGGTTTTCATATCCAAAAATCCATCACTTTTTCATATAATACTTGCAATTTCAATCTACTTTTATGCATGCAACAATTACCTGTGTGTTTCATGCATAATAGAAAGGTTGAGAATGTTCGTGGTTTTGAGCGGTTTATGATCAAACATGTTTTTAAGCTTATTTTTTGGTTTTGGATGTGTATTAGATTTATTTATAAGCAGTTTCATCTAATGTTTAAATCTTTAAATTTAATTTTCTACAGGATTTTTAAACACTGGAGATAATGTAATAACTGGAAATCAAGGTACTATGAGTTGGCATTAGCATATTTTAAACATCTTCATGTAATATACTCAGTGATGTGCCATTTATTTGGAAGTTTATTACTTAAATTAAATAAACCAATCTTCGATTTCAGGACTCAAAGACCAACTTGAAGCCCTTAAATTCATAAAGAAAATAGTTCGCAACTTTGGAGGTGATCCTAACAAAATTACTTTAGTCGGTGAAAGTGCGGGAGGGTCGTCGGTACATTTTCATATGCTTTCCCCGCAGTCCAAAGGTAAAATACATATTTCATCTGACAGGAAACGGAAGTTACAGAGAACGCTTAACTTTTATTCAATAATTGTAAATTGACCTGTCATTTTACATTTTGTCAGGTTATTTCCAACGTGCTATATCCCAAAGCGGCTCAGCCTTTTGTCCATGGGCATTTTCTAGAACACCACGTGAACAGTCTATACGCCTGGGAAATCAGGTTGAATGTCCAACCAACAATTCCGAAGAACTTGCAAACTGTCTAATTTCACTAGACGTTTGGGACCTCATAAAGCCACATGAACAAATGGCGGTACGTAAAATCATTATATTGTTATGTCTGTAAATAGACGAAAGAAAATAGTTGGAACACATTAAGTGTGATTTTAGTTCATACATGAAGGAAACAATTGATTAGATTCGATTCGAGCACGAACGTTTTGATTGTCTTGAGAAGCCGTGTGATTACCGATTACATTGGTTCATAAACATACAATTATAGTATCAATTCTACATGTAATAATGAAAGTACATGCAATGTTTATACTCGACTAACTCGACTCGTTCTATACTTAAACTTCACTTTTCCGTAGTCTCTGCAAATGAGGATACTATAATATGCATTCAATACGCGTTATAGCATCCACGCAATTTAGTCTAACAGCACGCACACACATGATGCGGCTCAGTCTTCCCGTTTTAAGTGGTTTGTTATTATCCTTAATTATCTTAAACCAGTAAGGAAACATTGATTACATGTACTGAACCCTGGTATTAAATATTGCTCATTAACGATAATTTTGATGAAGTCTTTTAAAAAGATACTTCGATTCGGGGTTTCATTTCATAATGATGTGTCCGTGCATATATTATGAATTATGACAGTCGGTCATATTTTTCATAGGAATAAATACACAGGAATATTTAACTTGTTTTCGTAAAACAAGCGAAGAAAGCAAAGGTAGATTAGCAGTGAAGGAAAACTTTGTAATTTTGCACTTACTATGGTGGTTAATATATAACGGCTACTCACATAAGATTTTGGCTTTTGCGCTTTCAAAATCAATTTCGAATTTCTGAGAAACCTAATTACAACTTTTAAAGTTTATTTATAAATTAACAGACGTCCACATGCACATATGTAAGTCATTTAATCATGCAATGTGCTGTTGAATGGTTTACAAGTTGAATGAACTCATTTTCTAGAACTGTAGTACAATCCAAAATAAGTAGTAATCTAGAGAAAGTTATTAATTTTCTAAATAGGACCCGTTCATCGATCCACTTGATATATATGGTCCATCCGTTGAGAATGTAACTTCACCAGCCAACGAAGCAACAGCTTTTCTCGTTGAATACCCGTACAAATTGGCCGCGGAAGGAAAGACTCATGCTGTTCCGTGGATTTCTGGAGTTAATTCCCATGAAGGTTGCTTCCGATCGTCATGTACGTAAAACTATTCTAATAAATTATGATTATATGTGCAAGTCAAGGCTAAATTTTGCGTAGCATACAATGGTTCGATGTGTAACATTATAATTTGCAATTAGTCAAATAATGCTTTCTTCCTCTTCATGTTTTGCTGATGGAAGTGAAACTTGTATTAATATTATGTATCTCTCAGCCTCAGCCCATCCATGCAAATGGGTTCATGTTGATAATGTATACATTATTCGAAATTACTATTTTCTGCTTACGCGTTCAAAACCCTTTCATCTATAATTAAAATCGACAGAGAAAGATAACTATCAAAATCTGCTAAAATTTGTTTTCTTAGCGAAATAAATTATTTCCGAGTTGTCACTGTCACAATAAAAGCTCTGGTGCTATTAAAAAACATTACACAGGTTCCTGAATGAAATATCCTTTTAGTTCAATACACTCGAAAACGGATAGTAAAATATTCACAACATGCTACATGAAACTTTCACTTATTAATGTCTTCTTACAGGGTTTGTAGGTCAAAGTAAACTTATGGAAAGACTGACATCAGACTGGAGTAGTGTCGCTTCCTCTGCCTTCTTTCTTCATCAGAATGATTCGGAAACGTTACACAAAGTTCGCAAATACCACTTCGGTGAAAGTGACAGCGAAATTACCCAGTCAGATTATGAGGCTCTGACGAATCTAGTTGGTGACCGTTGTTTCGTTATTCCTACAAGAGATGCAGCCGTTTTACATGCAAAACATCATAGAGATGTGCCAACCTATCTCTACTATTTCACCGAGAGGGGAGATCAATCTTACGGGGATTTCATGTATTCTTTATCTGAGGATAGTTGGATTCCAAGACTTTTACAGATATTTTTCGAATTACTCAGAAAGTTCGTTTACAGACATCTCAATCTGGAAACTTTTGATCTAGGTAAGGATGTGTTATACAGCACTAGATTAAAACATATATGTATGTAGATTTCCTAAACGTAAAATATACATTGTTTGAGCTTTTGCCTTTGGAAGATTTCTGTCGTTTCAACTTGTATGATTAGTGGGCTAGTGAAAAATAGGATGTGTTATTCTTCGTGACAGTGCAAAACTAAATTACGTTTTTAGACGTGAACATTGACATATTGACATGTGATTTTATCGAGACTTGATTTGGCGTACATTCAAGTATCAAGTAATTTCATCGATTATATTTATTTATTTCTCACGTGTATTTTAGGGGCATGTCATGCTGATGAACTGAACCAAATGATGTCGTTTATTCCCACATCTATTTTAGACGTTACTTCGGGTCATCGTCATTACGAGTTTTCCAAGAATTTGATAAAACTCTGGGTTCAATTTGCTAAGGACGGGTACGAACATAACATATATCACGTTCTATCTACTTCACGTTCACGGGTATTCTTATTATCAAAGTAAACAGACTTCTGTTTTTTTACTTTGTTCTGAGAAAATTGAGTTCAATGAGGAGTAAAATTGAAAATTTTCTCACCGAATTATTCTTTAATGTTTTTGTTGTATATTACGCCTATATTTTTATAGAAATCCAGGCGGCTTTAGAGGAACTACGTGGGAAAAACTAACAATTAACCGAACTCAAAACAAAAGCAATAAAGAGGATGTAGTGACTCCCAAGTATTTACTACTGAGTGCAAAAGAAACGAAAATGATTTCAGAGCCCTTTCATCATAGACTTCCGTTTTGGCATGAGATCAAATTACCACGAAATTTAAGTCCAGAACAAGAGTCAAGTTATAATTATGATGTAATGAAATAAGACGTTGGAGAAAGCTTTGTTTTATAAAATGGTGCTTAATTTGCATTTAAATGGTAGATTAGCAAAGGGTGGCTGTACAATCGATCTGTGGCATTTAATTTTGTTTTTATGTTTAAGTTGTTAAGTTAAAAGCTGCATATTATGCCAAAACATATACAGATGTGTGATTTATGTATACTATGTATTTTAAAAGAATCTAGTCAAACATTTGTTGGAATGAAACCAATAAAAGTTCATGTTATGTTGTTAATAAAATTATTCTCTTGGAAGTTAAAACCTCAAATAACCCTGGCATGTGTGCTAATATAGTTCTAACTTTATTTGGCCTTCTTTTACAATTGTGATATAAGATGATACTCAATACTGTATAAAAATGGGTCGGCTCGGCTCTGTGGAAAGCTTTTGTTAGCCAGTTCCTGGAGGAATGATACAAGATCTGTTTTCTATTTTAAAAAGTTGGGACCTAGGTAAGTTCAGTAAACACACATAATAGCTCCTTAGTCCATAAATGCTCACAAAGGAATACTGCAGTCCAATCTTTGAACTTTGTCATAAAAGTAATCCGTGAGTTGAATAGAAAAGAACCGTTCAAAACTCCATTATGCCGTTTTGAAATCTAAAAGCATTTGCATATTATGTAATCTTGGTTTTTTTTGGAGAACCACATACAAAATATGTATGCTGCACGAGAAAGCTTCAACTACTACTCATACTACTAAAAGGTGATGGGTAAATAAGCAAAGCTTGATGACAATATTGCTATTTGTCATCTTAGTCGGTTTTGTAACTTTTTCGATTGAATATAATAATCGAGGTGAAAGTAAAATGAATACGGGGAATGCATAAAATTGACTCATAAAGTCATGGTCATGGCACGGAGATTTTTTAAATAAAGCATCAAATAGCATATCTCATTGATAAAATTTGAAACTTACAAAAAATCCCCTAGAACTAAATTCCTGTCCCAACTGATTTTTTAAAATGTTTGGTTCCAGTCAGTCTACGAATACTACATCATATATCACTCAAGTCAGTATCAATCATTATGTCTATTTTTATCACTGATACTGACAGTGTCTAAAGGCACAAACTGATACTGCAACATTGTCAAGTAGGACATATTGGCTCCTTGTTTGTATGAAAACCGTTTGCAAATTTGTATTGATGTCACCTTCTTCTCAACTGCCTGAAATGTGATGGACTTTTGAGCTTTATGTGAAGTGAAGTATTCACTATTGAATAAAATCAAACAGGATGGGATTGCTTTTTTCGAGTATTGATCTCAGTTTCATATGGAACATGAATTTTTTAAAGTTGTAATATCCCAGCCGTACCCAGATTTCACGATCAAGATAAACATTTTTTGATAGGGTAGACACAGGCACACATAAAACATTTTAGTTATTTTATTGCGTTTCTTGTTTTAGGAAGGAAGGAAGGAAGAACAAAAACGTTTAGTATTACAAAATGTAGGCGAAAAGCTGCTTACGAAAGAAAAAGTTGAGAAATGGAGAAAGCAGGTTTCCCCTTACTCACTACCAGTAGTTCACTCAAACGTCTTTCAGATTCGGTCGCTTTCTCTTTTCCTCATATAAATGATGTCTTCACCATATTCCATCTAGTTGGTGCTCCGACTTCGAGCGGGAAGGTACTCTGTAGTAAGTTTCGTGAGATATTAATGTGCATTCAAATAAGTGCAACAAAGAAATTTATTGAAAGCAAAGCCAATTCAATATTTTGTTTCCTTCCAAGAAAATTTCATGCATTCTTAAGCCCGTTTATTGTTTCGTGTTTACTTTATTTTCAACTGTCTGAGATTTTCTTCCTTTATTTAGATCCGTGGTTGTGGTGAAAGTTTATCTAACATGAAAACCTATATCACGTGTAAAACAAAGTTTGTCTTCAAACAAACTAACATGTCATTGAATCAGTGAGTATTTTTCAATTAAGTTGGGTTGGAGGGTATAATCGTTGACATTCTTCAGTCTCTCTAC
>JAQIWN010002306.1:0-16348 GCA_034699025.1 Entomobrya cf. arborea Gr-Col-00668 | reverse complement strand
GTTTTTGAGAAATCGTGCGGACACACAGACACACAGACACACAGACTACTTGTTAAAAACATTAACTACCGTGCTACGCAATTCGGTAGTTAATAAGTTGTAAATGGCTGGCTAACGGTCATACAATTACCGGCGCCCGAAAATGTCGTAAAATTAATATAATCAAAGGTGTTAAATAAATTTTTGAGTAAATATTTTTTGTTGTAGTGAACGTTAGTCAAATTCAAGTACCCGTTGTACAAATTATTAAAGAATTTTTCGAAAGTTTCATTTACTATTTTACGTATAACCGCAGGTACCCGCGGGTAACTGCGGGTACGGGTAAAAAAATTGCCCTGTTCGTAGCAGGCGGGTATGGGCAGGTAGAAATATTTTTTGCGGTTGCAGTGCAGGCGGTTGAACAAAAAAATTGAATATCCCAACTCTAATTTGAAGACGATTTTTTTGTACACCAAGTTTTTCTGTAGATATCGTGGTCTTTGACTTTTTAACCTATTTTATTTTGTTGAAAGAATTCACATGTGTGTTATATTGTACATGCACTATGGCTTCGCCAGTTCATCGGTTTTCACCAATTTACACTTGTTTACTTTTTAGATTAGTTTTCTGCAGAGGGCAAAAAAGGATTCATACAGTCGGTGTAAAAACTGCATCTATGATGGTTCTGTTCCGGCACTTTAGTGACCGTATTGAATAGCTTTGGGCACGTACGTGCACATAAATATAATGGTACCCTAACGACTTGTTTGTTGGATATTCTGACCACATAAAAACTTAGTTGTTAGCACAATACTCTCAAATTCCCCACTGACTTGGCTCCTTGGCTCTACGTTCATAGATACATGCTTAAATCATCATTCTACTATGAAGATAATATTACACTTGATGACTGTCTTTTCCACGTAGTTGAACAAAAAATGGAGCACAATTTTCTAAAAGCTAAAAACTACGATGTTAAAAATCTATCCAAAAATACAGCGTAATATAGATTTATTTTTGTCAATCAATAGACGAATTTCTTGTGTGTCGACTGTATATACAGGTTGCATACAAATTACTACTGCAATTAAGAGACATTGGACTTAAAACAAATGATATCATACTTCAATAAAAAACATATTTAGTAGTAGATCGCCATTAACACTAACATTAGCTACCATAGCAACATACTTAATAGCGAAGACATACCATGGTTACCACGCACCGTTTCGATACAAGGTGGATTAAAAGTTTTCTATATCATGTTGTCAGGTTTATTGTTACCGCACCCATGCAAAGGTTTGATCTTTCGGACAATTTTATAACAATAGTAAAGCTTTTGGACGACTAAATTTGCAGTTTAGTCGCATGTTATAAAGCGCGATATTACTTACTATGCATGGCTTGATAGTAGGGCTAGTGTATTGCAAAGTTCTATTAAAAAATGAATGATTGTTGTGGAACTTTGGGTTGTACTAAAGTAAACCCTGTCAAAAAAAAGTCAATGAAATGGAAGACTGATGACTTTATACGCAGTGAACATGCACAAAACCATGGTTACATACAAAAAACTGACACTGGTACTTTATGTTGTTCTGCGTGGGTGCTTACAGAAAAAAATGATCACATTATTAGACTCAGAGGAGTGCATATAGAAAAAGTACGGTAGAAATAGGATTTTCTAATGGGATTTCACCTCATTTTCTCATTCACAACCACAGTTCGTGGGTAAATTGACTTTTATATTTAAGGTAACAATGAAAGTGATGCGCCTAAACGGATTAATAATGGAATTAATAATAATAAAAATAATGGATTTTCTTTCAAAATCATGTCTATCATTAAGTGTAGAAGTAAAAAAAATGAAGTTTTTCCTTTTCTGGTTTGATTCTTTCGTTTTATCGTTTGTGTAAAGGTTAAATGATTTGGCTTTTGTTCCACTGACAAAAGATAGATGAGATCAAGTTTCACATATGTGCATAATAGCAAGCGAGAAACCTTCTGAAAGTGTTTTTATCATGTTCGACCACTACCACCTTAAATTAAACAATGGAATAGAAGAGAATTTGCAATTCGGATTGCATTAAGCATAGGCCATTCGCCAACATACTTACCACTTCGCTAACACGGCCGTTTGCTAACAATTCATTTCAACAACAACAATGCCAACGGATGTGCCTCCATCTATTTTTCCATTTTCATTAAAATATATACTTACTATTCGCTATTGTAATATACTATCGATATAAAAATATAAAAAATTAAAAATAGTATTTATAAATAGCAAGCAATAATAAATAGATCAAGTCCGGCCAAATGCATTCATGGTGAAAGTAAAAGTGAATTCAAACTGTGATTCTTCAAAACTTTTATACACAAGGTACAAGATCAATTAATTTACATCACTCACGTCTTTGGTTAAAGGCTTGCTACCATAAGTATGCGATCTACAATTTCCTAACTAAACCAACAATAAATTGTACCTGTGCGGCTTAAATTCTTTTGCAAAATGTTGAAATATTTGCATTTCCAGCATAAGCATGGAAACAGACAGTCTGTCAGCAAACGAGTACGAGGGCAGAGTGAGATTGAGCAGGACAGGATTGGACAGGACGAGGAGGAAGAGTTGGAGAAGGCGAATTTTTAGTATCATAATCATTAAGCACTTTTTTGTGAGCCTCGTGAGAGGACAAGCATTTTTGCTGCTGGGAACAAAATTGTGGTTTCTAAAATAAAGTTTAATTAGTTAACTATATAACAGCTGTGGTTGTCGTTATATTATTTAAAGGTTATCATTTGCCAGTTGGTGGCACCTTAGGGCACAGAAGCTAGGCGTAGGGTATAGTGAAAGTGCAAAGGAAAATCTTTTCAGTCTAATAGCTAGGAGTTGTTCGGAAAGCGGGTTCTCGAACTTAGGGCAATCATCGCGACCACGTGAAGGATTTAGGGATATCATTAACGTTGGGCGACACAGTCTATGTAAAAACTCAACACAATATTTTAAAAGTTTAACTTAGAAAGATTTTAAGAAATGAACCTTAAAGTTTGAGTAGCAGAAAACACTACTTGAAAATTTGAAAAAAGAGAAATGTCCTTTCGATCAAAATAGCTCTTGAAAATATATATTTGAGTTCGAATAAAATTCCAATGACCAATTATTTATCATATCAACATATTAGGAAACAGTTTAATTCACTTTTTGCGATAAGTGCTTATTTGCTATGTATCCTAAAAAGAATTCGTGAAGTTAAGGATTTTAACGCTCTCGAGGAATTGTCGTGTTTTCCTACATAAATGGTTCTTCCAAGCAGATGTCAGAAAGACTTCTGGCGAATGGGAAAGTTGCCGAAAAATGCTAGCCGAAAAACTATTGCGGAATGAAGATTTGTTGCTGAAAGTCCACTTGCCGAATCACAAATATTCATAAATCATAGTCAAAATTTCTTTTGTAGAATTATCAATTTTTTGTTTGGACGTTCATGATAAGCATTAACATAGACATCAATCCACAACTTGGGAGTTATTCGTTGTAGCAATGATAAAAATATGATGTTTAATGTTGTGATTCCTAAGTAAAACTGAGAAATGTCTACTAGAAAATCTATACAACGCATTAAATCTTTCAATCTTCAAACATATTGATGCCTATGTTAATGCTTATCATGAACATGCAAACAAAAAATGTGATTTGTGATTCGGCAAGTGGACTTTCGGCCACAAATCTTCATTCGACAATAGTGTTTCTGCTAGCATTTTTCGGCAATTTTCCCATTCGCAAGAAGTCTTTTTGACATCTGCTAGCGACCCGGTTCTTAAATATAAATAAATTTCAAATGAATATTTTACAGAAGATATAAATATAAAAGATGTTTGGCAACGGACATCTGATTTAGTAGTATTGTATTGTATTGTTGTCTACTATCAGCATCCCTCCCTGGGTAAGTCGCTGATAGGGTAGAAGAAAGGTAGTAGAAACATCATTTCTAGTGGTACAAATATAGCACACGCAAATGAACGAACAAAAATCCTCATGTTTTCTTCAGTTAAATTAAATTGTATCTAAAAAATACCTCTTTTTAAATAACTGCACTGATGCGGAATTTCAATCAACAGTAAACAATATTTGGTGTGTTATGTTTGCCTCTTTGAATCCATGTTCACGAATATGTCCTTTGAACTTTCAGCTAAGCCGATTCGAAGGAAGAAACATGAGAATAATGAAATCGAGTTTAATATTAAAAATTGAAAGTATATCAAAGAAAATCAACTGACGCGATCATGTAAACAAACCGAACCATTTATGCATACATTTTGTTTATTGAATAATATCAATATAAAGTTATTAATAAAATACATAATTCTTCATGCATAACGATATGTGCATATATATATGCAGCTGCTATGCTATTCAAAGTTACCTCACAAACATTGTAGCAAATTCAATTTTTTAAATCATTTTTTAAAGGCTTCGTAAAGTCAGATGCCTGGGTATTTCAATAAATAGAAACATTCCTAAACTTTCTGAAATAAACCCCTCTCAAATGATATGACCGAAGAATTTTAGCTGACAATTAGGTATGATGAAACTTTATTACGTTTTAGTTTTCAAACCCATGAAATCAGGTTCAGACGCATAAAGTTCCCACACTTTCTATTCCTATTCTCTATATCTATTTCTAAATTTCTAATAACGCCGTGTTAGCAAAAGTGTTCAATTTAAGTTTGATATGATGTAAAGTCAGATATTTGTTTAAAAAAGCCCCACGTTAAAAATCTTCCTCGATTTCATCGGTTGTTGTCTGAAATAATTGTAACGGTGAAAAGGACAATATTATGTGAGTTTGAGTTGGAAATTTTTAGTGGCTATTATTGCTGAAGGTTCAGCTTTAAACACAAAAATAACTTGTATGTACATGTTTGCTTTCGCTGTGGAGCTCCAAATGGTACCCCAGAAAAAGCCATGCATGCATAAGATTCATTTGTAACCCACAGCCAATACCATAATGGTGCTATGACATTAGTGCTGGATTAGAAGTCTGGTGAAAGCAAGTAATTTGTAAGTATTTATAAAAACTGTCGCAGAAAGCAGTAAAAGAGGAAAAAACTTTCTCCGCTTTTTCCAAAATAGAGTGTGTAGCAGTAATCTCCAGGTTACTGAACCACAAATAGTAAGTAAACATAATACACTTAAATAGTAACATTGGTTATTTTTATGCAGTAAAATTTCACCCAAAATTCAGTCGAAGCTTACCTTATTTTATCTTATATCAGACAGGACAAATGAATGGAAAAGCATAATATTATATTTATATATATATATTATAAGATTATTGTATGTAGGAAAAAGCTGGATCATTAAAATAATAAAGATTGGAGTGGTATTTATCCAGCAAAAAATGTAGTATTTCTTGTAACGTAAGACCACTTACCACAGACCACTTAAGTTATTTTCAATTTTAGTATTTTAATTCTGATCGAAATAAAAACAGAAGTTCAAAACCAGCATGTGAGGTCTAAAAAATGCTTTACGTAGACTGGCCACAGTGAAAGTCTTTCCAGCTGGAAACAAGCGTGCCAATGAAATTAATTCATATGTGGTTATCACAATATTTGCCAAAAAGTTGTAAACACAACTGCAAGTATAAAAGAAAAATACCTTGTTCTGAATTGTACACAAAATTTGGTTAAATTTATCTTGCTACTTATATTGTAGGGCTTATGTATTTGTCACGATATTTATTTTGGCAAAAAAATCAGTTTTAGTCCACGACTTTTTTTGTAATTATAAATACATAAGAGTAAAAGGTTAAGAATCAACATCAAACATTTAATGCATGATAAACTTTTCTTTTACAATCCTCATAATTTAAAAAGCAAAGATATAAAATTTAAACCTTAATAACTAATGGTATTTCTCTTTAGTTGTAACTTCTAATTAGAAACATTATGTAAAGTGATATCAAAATGTTATGGAAGGCAGCTGTGTAATTTGTTCTGGAGTCTTGGTTACGTACAAGTTTTCCAAGCTTATAAGATACGTGGACAAATCAGCTTAAAATTCTCTAAAAGGCTAAATTTTCAAGTAAGGCAAAAATAAATCAATATCATTCTAAGAAAGGCTGAATTTGAACCCACAACTTTTACGAAAAGAAGGATGACGAAAACGTGTCTTTGGGTCAGTAATGTTTTCCGTTGAAAAACTAGCAAATTCAACATGTTATCTACGGTACATTGTTTTGACTAACTACCAATGCCAACTTCAATGGTAGTACTGGGCTGCATTTATAAAGTCTTGTAGCTAGTATATTTTTAGTTCTTTAAATGTCAATCCCCATTCTCGCCCTGTAACTTCCTCCACCAGAAAAAAGAAAAGCAGGAGAACTACGAAATAAATGGACATTTTTTCCAGTAAAAGTGGGAAAAGAGCTTTTTCAAGATAAAAGAACCACTTTAGGCGAGAAGAGAGGAATAAAAAGAACGAAAATGGAAGCCACGTAACAATGATAAGTGCCTCGTTATTGTTTGCCACTTTGTGAAGCTTGACGAGTGTACAGAAAAAAAGCAATTTGCTTTGTCAAGATGCAATGTTGCCTATCCGTTGTCTTGTCTTTCATTTTGTTCTGTCGTCGCAAAGACAAATGCTTTGAGGACAAAGACAAAACGCTATTTTTGCCGTTCCTTTTAGAGATTTAATGTAACTTTTTCGTTCCTTTTAAAGATTTTATACTTTTCTCTGAAACTAAAAAAAAATGTCACCTAGTATGTATCCTAAGTTGTCATGAAAGGAGAAAGAGGTGGACCCCAAGGAAACATTCGTTCCGACTTGGAAGCTTTTTGATTTGTTTTTAATAAAAAATATGTTGGCATTTGTATATTTACTGTTAGGAAAACTACTCAAAATTGAAACATGTTGACTTGATCGTAACTCAGCAGCTCAGGGGTTTGAAGCTTTATTTTATATATTTTTTCATTTAATAAGGCACCAATCTAATTTATAAAAATACGTACTAATAGCATCAATGGTATATACTTGCATGTGTGTTTCTTGTGTTGGGAAAACAACAACAAATGTTTAGAAGATATATAGTTGCACAGAAAGTAAAACTTTTCTACATTTAGAAACCGTGAGTATACTTTAAAATTATATCTTTTGGATTATGTCTTCAATATAAAATAGTTTACATGGGCCCAACTTTTCTCTAAAAAATGATTAAAATTCTTTATGTGTTGTTTTTCAGAGGAAAGCAATTAAAATTCAAAGAAATCTAGAGATACAACGATAACCTTCACTTTCCTGCTGAGTATCCTCGTGGAATTTTGGTTGTTAAACAATAGCTTTGTCATAATCTCCGTCAGAAACCTTTTCATTCTTATCGATTTCCTTTTTACTTCAACCTGTTAGACAATACTCCATCGGGGTCAGCACAAAACTAGTTGTCACAAAAATGTACTGACAACTGAGATGTTAAATTATAACACGACTTAAATTTTGAGTGAAAATAATAAATACATACAAGCTGCTTAAATGAGACTATTAAAAAATGGTTTCGTGGCAAGGAGGACGAAAAAACTTATTTTTAATGGTTTTAGGTCTTTATAAATACCATTAAAAATCAGTCAGGTAACTCAGTATAGCTCTTACCGCTCCCGCCTTTTCACCCTTCAATTTGGCACTGGGATTAGGAAATTTTGGCAAAGACTCGTGAATGTGTCGATCTTTTTGATTTACTGATCTATCAGCAAACCATGTCAGAAAGTTTCATTAGAAACTATTGTAAATTGGCTCAACAAAGTTTAATAAATCTTGCATGTGGAACCATGCCATGTTTATCCAGTTGTAGTGCGATGACGAACGCCGTTAAACACGCTTAACAGAAGGGCTTTCCTCCAGACAACATAAATGTTTACGCTGCTACACGAACCAAGAAAGATTAGGGTTAAAACGCCAGAAGCCAATTCGGATGAACTATTGACTTGCTACTTATTGATTCTATATACATTTAAGACCACAAATATAAATTATAGTATACAATATTCAATGTAAACTTTAGGTACATTCTGCTTCAAAATATAGTCATTCAATAAATGTAGAACATGAATTGGTAACCTGCTTTGTGTCATTGACGAGTGATGAATGGTTCCAGAAGTCCTGAGGGATACATTATACATACATAAATACATTATACATGAGCACACATTTTTCCAACCCAAAGAATTTTCCCCAGATATTAGATTTCCCTTTTGTGTACAACAAACCTTTTTGTTGCAGAGCAACAGTCACAGTAGAGCTGAGTTCTGGTAGAATTTTAGAACATCTCAGCTATAAGTGTGTAGAAGAAAGATTCACTTTTTTAAATGCGATCGTTATTCTTAATGAGCAAGCATAGACAAAAAGGCTATATGATTTTTTACTCACAAGCAAGGATGAAGGATGTGCAAAACAAAAACCTGACGTTTTACCACAAACGTGACCATGGTCCAAGGTGTCGTAAAAGTTCCCAAAAGCACATACGCCATGCTAAAAAAATCGAGAGGCAGCTAGGTGGGCAATTGTTGTTCTTCAATTCGAGGAGATTTCAGGCAGATGAAAATTAAGATTTTGCAAGGAGTTTGAACTCTGCAAACATTTCCAGAAACAAAATTTTGAAATTGTTTTTGAAAATGTTGAGCATCAATTTTTGAAATTGCTCTGGTCCTACTATACATCCCTGATGGCATTTATGGCCCAGAATTTTGTCAAACCAAAATTGCTTTAAAAGTACCATAAAACCCTGAAATTTGTCGAACCTCCTATCCTGTAGTTAATAGAAATCCTGATTATAGCCAGAAAATAAAATTACGAGATCTAAGTCTAAACGATTTAAATTTAGTAGTCTACAATCTATATGCAGCAGTATACGATCTAAATTTCCGGTGTTTCAAGGATTTCAAAGGGTTTTGTCTCTGCATTTCCATCAGAGTTGCCTAAGAGATTTCAAGGCAATTTTCAGGGTTTCCAGAACAATTTCAGGTAAGGTTTCACGGTTTCGGTTACGTCGGTTAGTAACCGGTTATTTGTCGGTTTTTCAAACGGTTTCGGTTACGTTTATAGGTTCGGTTACAACTCATGACCGAAACCGGTAACCGCCGGTTACGGTTTCGGTTAGTGTTATTTTTAATAAATTCCCCTAAATTTGGGGAAAATGCATTACTTATCCAAGATTTAATATGCTATTTCATGTATTTTATGAATTATAATTGATTATTTATGTTTTAAACACTCTAAATATATTTGTATTTTAATTTTGTGTTTGAGTATGACGACAAAACCTTGCCTTTCTAAGCTTTTTAATATTTTAACATAGTAACCGAAACCGTAACCGAAAGTCGGTTGGTTACATTTAACTATTTAACCGTAACTGATTTCGGTTTTCGGTTCGGTCACAACTCATAACTGACGGTTAGTAACCAAAACCGTAAACGTGAAGCCCTAATTTCAGAGCATTCGCCTGTTTGTTCTGTCTGTGAAATCTGAACATTTTTACATTTACGACGGTCTAATATTTTAACTTACATGTTGCATTATTTATGCAAAGTTAATATAGGATAAGGCTAGCCTACCATAACATTTTTGCTTCTTAAAATTTCCTTTGGTACCGTTTGTAACCCGAATTTGGATCCCAGATTTCCAGGTTTTTTTAGAACGTTTGCAAGCCGTTTCCAGGATTTTCGATTTAAAAATTGTTATCAATTTCTAACACTGAATGATCCCAGAATTTTTCTAGCCTCTCTGGGACAAGAAGAACTATTACAATGCCTGGACCCTTTTTAAATCGGTATCCAAGATCTTTTTCAGACATGCATTGTGGTGACGTGGAACCCAAAAAACGTTTTTGGCTAAAAAAAATAGCCATAAAAGTTTTTTAGCCTAACGTATGTACCAAATATACATATTAACGTGTAACTTTAAATTTTGTATTACATTCAGAACTAAATTTTTGTAAAAGAAATGCATAATTCCGGGGTTTTTTTCGAGGAATTCATAAGGTTTATTTAGTCTTCACTTAATATTCAAAGTACGTTGCGCATTTTGCTTTGTGTACATCGAATTGTCTGTATAAACTTCGAAAATACATATTCGTTGTAGCGTTGAATTGAAAACGAACTTTTTATCGGCTTCTATAGCTTTCATCAGTGTTAAGTTCAATGGTACTGGAAACAATTTAAGCCCAAATGCCCTTTGGAATCATTTATAGAAAGTACATAGCTACTTTAACTTTCGTCAACTTTTACCTACTACTTCAGTTGAAGCGCAAGTTATCAACCTTCTAGTTCATGTGAGAAATTTCATTCAAGGTAGAGTAGCTGTAATAAAATGCCTAGCTGAAAGCAGAGTGACGTTAGGGGATATTATTAGTGAACTTGAAAAATTACGAAGATAATTTTTGTGAAGGGGAAGTTTCCTACAAGGTATTTGATGTTCGTTATTGGCAGCAAAAGGAAAGTAATTACGATGAACTCATACGGTAAAGTTTTTGGCATACATGCGTGTATATTTCTACAGTTGTGCTTCGTTTCAGTTCATTGGCAGCTTATTATTCTTTCCTATGGGTTAGGGTATAGGGAATTTAGTTGTAGCTATTATCTAGTAATATGGACAAAATCACTTGTAATGAGAAGTATTTAGCCTATGATGCTAACGGATGTATACATATGCCTCCATCTTTTACTGGTAAAAAGTATCCTTTAAGTAAAAAGGTAAAAAGAAATTACAAAAAACTTTTGCCAATGCAGTCGAAAAATTAGGAGATTTCATTAACTATTTAATTTAATTTTAGCGTGTATAAAGAATAGCTTATATAACATTGGAAGTGTATCAACTAAAAAATACTTGCTCTGAGGGTTTCTCTGTGGCTGTTTTTTTTTCATTAGAACAATCCTAACTAATCTTACTTTTTTTGAGCAGTTCACGAGGAAGTAGTATTAATTGCGGTCAAGTATAAACAACAGTAGCTCTGTTGAGCTCACCTTTTAACTAAAACCTTGAGATTTTTTTGGGGTTTTTGAATGAAATCTCTGGTAAAGGTTGAGTATACTAAATTGTAAATATGTGAAAACCTTAACGAATTTATAAGTGCATTACAGGAAATCAGAGGATTTTACATATTTCAATAGGTATATTACAAAAATATAGTGTATAGTACATTATGATACATATGTAATTTTTACTAACTATCCGTTAAATACACGAAATGTTTTATCATAGCACATTGGCAAATACGCAAATTCTAATCAGCTTTACAAAATGGAACGAAAATTTCCACAGATAAATATGTATGCGTCTATCGAATTTAGTAGAAAACTATTTGGCAACAGTGAAAAATTCAAAATATTTTCTTATATTGCCCAGAAAAGATACCGTATTCTCTGTGTAGCAATCGATGTATTCAATTGGATAAAATCGTCAGCTTTTAAAAAACACTTTTTATGTTATGGGAGGTAGTCAAGCCGAATTGAAATAGGAGTGCAACTGATGGGATTGAAATTGGATTCTAAATTCCTACCAGGTATCTAACGACGCAGAAATTGGATTTTTTTGTATTGTGTCGGTTAGAAGAAAAAGCCAAGCATGGATTTAATAGATGCGGGAGGTTCCTTCTAAGAAAATATACTTGAAATACATATTTTTTGAACAAATAGAAATGTCTTCGATCCATACTTTCTTGCAAATAAAAAAGTGATATGAATCAACATTTATATTTTGGTTTCAACGTATATATGGCTGGATTTATAAATGTGTTTTTTTTTCGAAAAAGAGCTTCTTCGCTGTTAGGCCAATTCGTGTTTAAATATATTTGAACTTCCACGATGTAGCTATATGTTCCACATTGTCCAGGATAATGCCGAGGAAGTGCCAAATATAATACCAGATATTATAATTAAATATCTAAATTTAAATTTGCTTCCCATTATCAATTATCGCCATCACTAAAATGCAAGTTTATAGCCTTATTTGAAATTGAATTTCTAAGACACTCGGCTGTTGTCCGCAGAAAAATAAAATCTACGAAAATATAGAACACGTTTAAAATGTACCCCACCACCAACCATAAAATAATTCTGTTTTAGATAAATTCGTTTAGAAAAGTGGCAAAAAATGGGGGAAATGAGAGACATGGGTTACAACATTGGATATTATTGCTCATAATTTGGGATAAGTGTAGAATCTATCCCATAGGCGAATCTGGTGGCATATTATGTGTGATTCCATTTTACGATGGGGCACTTAAGTTTATTACCTTTTTGAAAAAATATTGCTTCTTAGTGTGAAATGAAGTGTCTACTAACAAAGCAGTTTGTGTATAGTGAGTGTACAGAATGTGCCTGCATTTATTGTATACGAGACTACAGGCTAAAATTTTAGGACGAAATGTTTGATTTTTTATTTTGAGTTGCTATATATATACCTTACTATATATTTTGTATATTTCAAATGTTTGTTTGCGAAAATGTATAAAATCGGAAACTTTAGAGCTTGTCCAAACTCCAATTCTTTACAAAAAAGAATGATGAATCTTGGTCGCATTGATAACCTTAACTTTGAAATGGTAACTATGTACCATACAATGTAATATTGTTAACATATCGACAACAATCGAGATATGGTAAATCAGTTTAAAATTAAATTTAAATCAATATTAAAAATAGGGCACACACTTTGCCATAGTATTTTATTCTTGACAACTGAAGGTAAGCAATTTTCAATTTTGCTTTTTTGTCAATGAGATCAAAATTAAATAATATCGTAATAAAACTCTATAACAACATTAGTATTTCATGTTCTATGGAATTCAGAAAATGACAAAATACAAAAACGAAAACTGTATTATTGCATTGATCTTCAGGCTTATGATCTCAGGTCTCTTAAATCACTATTCCCTTAGGTCACAGAATACATCATGCAAGATTCAGATAATTCCTTCCAATTCTGCTTGTTATCGATTTTAGCTTAAAATACATGTTTTTATAGATAGTGATCCATATATTGGGCTGATACTGATGCTACAGGGTATTGATTCAAATTTTAAAAATCGACTTATCTGAAAACAGACATTCTGTTTTCGGAAAAGCCTATTTAGCACAATAAGGAATAATGCCAACTACAACATTTAGTAATGGAGTATTCTTGGCTCCGAAATCCAGAGACAGAACAGCGTTCTTCAATCAGTTGGATGGTGGAAACGACAGATAGTTTGTGTAGGATATCACAACGTTATGCCTGGATCACAGTTGCATAAGACATTTCCTGCTGAGCCAATAATTGATTACAAAAGTTTGGGGAAAAGTTGCAATCGGTGCAAAGTTAAAATGTACAAACGGAGCCACTGACAGTGTCAATGCGACGGAAGAATGATGACTTCATTTAAAAGTAAAGGAAAATAATGTGTAAGAAACAAACTTTTTTGTTGTTCTGGGGTAAATAATTGTGTGTATTGGTATCTCTGCACAAAAATGAACAATAAATGTATTAAAAAATAAAACTTTAACATTTTGTAAATTCTCTCTCTTTTACCACTCAGTTTGTGGATTCGGTTTTGTTTTTTGATAAACGTATGACTGTGACAACAAGATAGTATTACAAGACTAGTAAATTCAGTTCGTTTTATGAAAAAGGCAGTCAGACGTTTCGAGCATTAATTTTTAAAGGAGCACGTTAATTTAATCTACATTATTAAAACAGAATCAACTAATGAAAATATTCGTTTTCAAGCGTACAAATTAAGAAATGTACCACTTTATTTAGCTAGCTGGTTACCACATTCATCATTGTCGTTTAGCACCTTTACTTTAAATTTACATTCCTGCTGTTGGCTATAGTTTCGATTTATTTTCTAGTACAAAAGTTGCTTTTCCTTTCGTTTTACGGTTACTGCTACCAAGGCATCTGGAAAAAATCTCAGTTACCTGGACTACTGAATGCAGATGTAAGTAAGATCACATCACGATTACGACACAAAGCATTTGAAGTTATGAAGCGCAAAAGTTATGAAGCATCACATTACTTCAACCAAAATTTCTCAGTGTTTCATGTGATAAACAGTTAAAGATAATGCAAGAGAAAGCTGAGAAAATCAAGCAGGTATACAAGCATGCTCTGAATTTTCGAGCAAGGAAGTGGAAACTAATCATACTTATGAACTGATATATCATGAACGCAGTATCAATGGATCGTATTGATGTTGTATATTGTTACCTTGACAAGTATTTTGAATTTACATAAACGGATTGCAATAATCCTACACTAGAGTCTAGACAGATAACTGACGTGCATAGTACAATAATAGTATGATAGTTGTGGTAAAGTGATGATGCATGGTATGCTATTTTTGAACTTTTCTAAACAAAATCCTCTTACTTTGGTGATGTCAGACGTGTGTATACTAAAAATAAAGGCTTGTTTCAAATTCCCAGAACAAATCATGTCCTTCGTATGACCTCGTGCTATCATAAAATCCATATTCCATAACTCCCCAAGTTTGTTAGTTGCATCGTTTTGTAATCTGATTTGTCTTTCACATTTTTATTGCGTTTTCTAGTTCGTTCTGGTCATCTTAAATGTCACTGTTATTCATTGCATAAAAAAGTATACACGTAGGCATCAAATTTGAAGCATGTTTCGTTCGACTAGTCGTTCAAAAAAATACTACCTGTGGCACATTTCCCGTAATTACCAAAATTGTAGACTTTTCAAAATATAGGGTTTTCGTGAGGGTGTCATGGTATTGGATCGAAATGGGATCTAGCTCGTGGTGATCCATTTTTACTAGTTTATAGTCTTTATTTTCCAAATCCATGAACCTAGATAATTACTAGTGATGAGTTTTCCATTAAAGACAAAGAGGTACAAAGTAAACTACATGTGAACCAAGAACATTTGGTTTATTTGATCTTTTAGTCTAGAGTTTTATAAATGTAAAACCTGTTTGTTTTGGCGGGTCTGTTCCTTATGTTTTACAAACTGAAGTTATGTTACTAAAGCTATTTCAAATTGTTTTCATGGTTTTATCAAACTACTTTCACTTGGTCGGATGCTTAAAACACTTTTAGTTTGCTTGTCCTCAGGCACTTTCAGTTTTACGTCAGAAGCGTGTAAAACTGATGGATTTTGATGATGGCAAAAGAGAAAATGAGATATTCGAGGTAAACTCGGATCTGACAATATTTTAATCGCTTTCTCTTCCTCGTAGGATGAGAAGAACTCCATCTACATTGGATTTAGTATCCATATTGCGAGCAAGTGTTTGTTTCGGTAAACTATCCAACATTATCTTCACATTCATAATATTCTCAGAAATGGGAAAGACGAGAGCAAACAAGCTTGCTGATTACAACAAATCTAATTTACACAGCTTGTGTTCCTGCTTCTCATGATATCTACAAAGTTGCAAGGCATAAGGTGAAAACTCGTTCGTGTTTAATCCTTTAAAGCTTACATGATGAAGGATAACTGTATGGAAAAATTCCATAACATGAAAGATTATGTGACGTGGCATGTATCCGCTTTCACTTTGTTCTATATACTATCTTCACGTCTGTATATTTATACAGGGGTTTTCTTGTGTGAGTGAAAGTTGTGTAGATAAATGTGAAGAATTTTTTTCCCTCAAACTTCTAATTTCATAAGCTATCACCATAATACAGTGTTAAGCCACTTCCGTCTCAGTTCTTCAAGCAATAAGAAGGATGATATGGCTGCGTTGTGTTTTATGCAATTATAAGCACAGATAGTGTTAAAAGCAAATATATTTTTACATACAATAACGTTGCAGCTGAATGCAAATTTTATATCGTATATTTATATGCATGCGACTACATGGTATAAGTTCTGAATATGTGCGATGATACATAAAAAAATTATTACTATGAGTTTGGTAACACTTTCGCCCCCACACCATACGCAATTAGACTATAATGATAAGAATGATGAAAGTCGAGTTAAGTTTGAAGAAACTTTCCTTTTTTATATTTGTATACGAAGTTAATGATATTCGTGACGGAAACGTAAGTACGTGGGGTGTCTATTGGATTGGAACTCAAATAATGACCTTGTAACATAAAATTTAGTAATGGAGGACTAATGAGTTGCAAAATTGGAAAAGACCCTAGATTTTTCCAAGAGTCGAACTTTTTGATGACTTGTTTTATTTTAAGCCTTATGAAATTTATGAGTATGTAGCAATGCTCTTATGTGTAGCTTTCTCTACCCTGGGCTTTTTCATTACATATCCTAAAAGCAAAAAGTTTTTACATTGATTGATTGATTGATTGCAAAATTTATTGACTCATTCAGAAACATGTTAATAACAAATTTTTTCCATGAATTTGTCCT
>JAQIWN010002305.1:0-16352 GCA_034699025.1 Entomobrya cf. arborea Gr-Col-00668 | reverse complement strand
AAATTTCTCTATGAGAAAAAATAAAAAAGGTTGATAAATTTGTGGGAAATTTGAATTTCAAAAAACGGAAGGAAGTGTATACTGTATATTTCAACACATTTTTTATCGTTGTTTTTGATGTACTTTCGAACTGCAATTTCAAAAATTGGAAATTTTTTCATGAAATTTGGACACTTTCCGGTCCCTGCTGAGAACGCTCTACAAAGAAAAAGTATAATTAATAAACAGTTGTAAAATCTGCATGTAAGAATAAGAGTTTAAGCATAATTCGTATGTAGACTTAAAAATATTGAAAAATAAATAATCTCTATATACAAACCAGTGATGCGGGTTGATAAATTAAACAAAATCCGTCACAAAAAGTTACCAGTAAGTGTAATGCAACCCGTTGATGTGGTATGAGGTGGTCATGAGGTTGTAGGCGATCATGTGGTACAAATGTATTCCCATATACTATTTGTTCATGTAATATGCCCGCTTCAAGTATCTAACGATCCCGCACAAAAGTGACGGGTCCTCTTACCAAAAACATTTATACAACACAGACAAACGTGTTCCCATATACTACCAATGCGTGTACCTGCTTCCTTCAGAAGTACTACAAACAATCGTAGTTCCATTCAAGAAGGTAGACATACTATTTGCATTTGTGTATAATAGTCGAAAATTCGATATACGAATGATAAGTCCTCTTGACCTCTTGTCTCTGTAAATTATTTATGCGTGTTACCCTCTTCTTTCAAGTGGACTACATACAATCGTAGTTCCTTTCCAAAAGACAGGTATGTTTATGCGTATATTAATTTAA
Organism: Entomobrya cf. arborea Gr-Col-00668; assembly: GCA_034699025.1. NCBI lineage: Eukaryota > Metazoa > Arthropoda > Collembola > Entomobryomorpha > Entomobryidae > Entomobrya > Entomobrya cf. arborea Gr-Col-00668. The sequence goes on along the minus strand of JAQIWN010002305.1, from coordinate 15,544 downwards.
GGAAAGCATGTATCATCACAAAGTATTAGAATAAGTTCTATGTTTTTTATCACAACTGTAAATTTCAGACCATCACTCTTGAATTTACCAGAAAAGGTTGAATTTGCATATTCTAGAAATTTCGACTAGGATCATCTCTCTTTGCTTGACAAGAGAAACAAAAAGATAGCACAATTGACAAGGACGCCCCTTATCTACTGAAAAAAGTCAATAATTAATAGATTATCTCTAAAAATAAAGATTACTCAGATGAACTCAGTATATTTGATGCACTATAGAAGTTTTTACAGATGGTTATTTCAGAGCGTGTAAAAAGTGCTTGCGTACCTCTCGCAACTTGAGATCTAACTCGGGCTTAGATGATAAGTATGGTCGTATTTCAGAGAAATCTTATGGAAAAATGTAATCTGAGTCAGTACAGTAGTGTCACATATGTTTTAAATGCGTAAGGAAATATCCTATCTTTGCTTGATACGATCGTTAGACGACTTGATATTGAAAAAAAATTTAAGTCTTGTGATGTTATTTGCATGGTCGCGTCACGTTTTTCATGGGAGAAAGCATACCAACAAGTTGTTCGCCACTTTCTCTTGCTTTCACTGAACTAGTGTAATTATTGTGTAAGCACAGCTTTTACTTTCCTTTTCAAGTTTTAGTACTATACTGACGTTCGTCAAGAAAACATCTCTGCATATTTCGTTTGCATTAAAAAGAAAAAGGAATTCACTCTTTTTTTGAGTTTTTTTACACAATAAGTGATAGTTTCCAAGGGAAGCAAAAGTGAACAAAAAGTAAAAAAATTAAGTGACAGTTTTTTTCACGTAACTTGTTCCTATTTTAACATAATGGATTTGGGAGCTGCTCTTCTCTTCTTATTAACAGGTTTGTTCTTTAGTCGATTATTTTATGTACTTATTTAATAAAAAAAATAAATCACATTTACGTTTTTAAATATTATAGACATTAAGGCAAAATATCTCATCTCATTTATGTGAATGCTCGATAGTGTCTGTCTATCTGTCTTTACGATAAGTCACCGTGTGCAATACCCAACGTTCCCTGTAACCTTACTTGGTCATTGGGTTTATATAAACTCAAGTTAAATGAACTAGTTTAAAAGTGAACACACTTGGCCTGGATTCGAAAGGAATGCGTAGTAGCATCAAAAATCAATTAATTTTATTGCTTCGTGTACTCAATGCTCTTTGTAGTTCATCTCTAAAACTTCATAGAAAATTGAATTCAGAAGCCTTTGTACTGACATCTTCTATTGTACCGACTGGTTATGTTGTTGTGTGAACAAATTGCTTTATTTCCTGTTTTTCTTGTTTTTAACTTCACTTTTGTCATATCATATTGCATAAAAAACTGTTGAAACACAATGAAAAAATACAGTACACTACCCAATACAACCAAACTCTATGCATTTGTTTTCTAAGTTCAAAAAGAGAATTTTGCAAAAAAAAAAAACAGGAAAGTAATAAGAAGCGTTCTACTACTTGAAAACAACTTTAAAATAAGATGGAAACCATGGAAATGTGTGTAATATGTGATTTCCGGTTTTGTTTTGCATGTTTCTAGTTCTGCAGACAAATATAGCCCAGGAGTATAATGAAAGTTATTGGACCAATTATAATTATACGCCTTCTGGTCCATATTTCGATAAAAGCTTTAGCAAAAACGTGACCTTGCTTGTTGGAAATACTGCATATCTTAAAGCGCGACCTCTTAACGCTGAAAATCGAACGGTACGGCACAATATTTTTAAAAACAAGTTATTACTTAAATTAATAAATATAAATTGTATTTTCCGTTTATTTTGCCTACGTCAGATAAGTTGGATTAGATATAGAGATATTCATTTGCTAACCGTTAGTCTACAAACCTATACAAACGATCAACGTTTTCAAGCCGTTAATGTTCCCAAGTTAAATGAATGGACACTCAAAATAAAATATGCACAGGTAAGTAAGATTCACACAATCAGTCACCCAGTCAAAAAGTTTAAAAAAAACCCACCACTTATTATTTTTTAGATTAACGACAGTGGAATTTACATTTGCCAAATAAGCACTAATCCTCCAACTACTCACTTTGTTCATCTTCTTGTTGTTCGTAAGTCGTTTCTTTGTATTTTTAACATGTACAGCTTTAAAGTAAGTATATCGATAAAAAATAGACAAAGTTTAGTGGCTTTGGAATGTATGCATGTCTTACCCAAGTATGCATGCGTGTGTGGGTGGATTGTACTGGATGCAACTAAATATTGTTTAATAGTAGAACATTGAATGCTTATAGTATGGTTTTTTTGATTTTTAAAGCCAAAACAGATGTAAAAATATTAGGTGGACCAGAGTTATATGTAAATGAAAGAGACCTTTTAAATCTGACATGCATTGTGGAAAATATTAGCGGTCTTCCTTTTCATATTAAATGGACACATAACAATAAAGTAAGTGAAAGAATAAAGATACGAAATAAAAAAAGAATATGCTAAAGTCCTTAATGCTTTGTTTATTTACTTAGGTAATAGACTATGACTCTACTCGTGGTGGAATAAGTGTGATGACTGAAATGATAGAGAGTAAATTTATAAGCTTTTTATTAATTCAAAACGTCATGTTAGCCGATTCTGGAAAATACTCTTGCTCACCAACCCAATTAATTTCAGAGCAAATTATTGTTCATATTCTAAAAGGTGAATAAAATAAATAAAAGTATTGTTTTTTTCAGTTTTTTCTTTTGTGAGAAATATTCATATTTAGCGAATGATTTTAAGAGTTCTAATTTTTTTTGCAGATAATCCCTCGATAGCAACTAAAGGAATAAAGGACAACTAAAATTATTCGATCTATTGTTAAGGTACAATCTCCTTGTTTCAATTTTTCTCCAAATTTTCACAAGCTAAAGTTTTTATTTCGATATTTTGGCAAATTTGTTTTTACATTTGAAATTAGCATGAATTTTTTTTTTGTACTACTGCAAGTTAAATAAACCCAATACTGCTAAATGAAAAACATAATTATTTATGAAATTTTAAATTTAAAATATTATTCTATTTGCTATATCAGTATATATATCAATTTACATTATTGATAAATTAATTCCACTCAAAACATTTTACACTTTTCATGATTCTCCGGAAAAGGATTCATTTTCGAACCTTTAGGGCATTTCCACGCTTTAGCAAATTCTTTTGAATTTTGTAGACTTCCTAAAACTCGAAACATCCCAGGAGAATGATAATCTTTTTCCAGAATATTACGCAAGTAAATTTCGTTACTACTTTCACAGAAATCCTGCAAAAAGAAAGTTATTACCCCAAATTAAAATTCTTCAATTTCCTTAAAATTAGACAATAAAACAAAATTATTTAAAACCTGTGCAAATCCCAAGAAAAATAGTTGCTCATCCGTAAAATCTTTTAAGCCTTCAACTTTCTCTATTCCACTTTCATCCAACAAGGTTAACTTCTTAAAAGCTTTGTATGCCCCTAATAACCCAGCATTATCCGCCATATTTTCTTCGAGTGTCTTTAAACCATCCAATGTCACATTTTCTTTGATCAACGCCGTTACACTAAAATTACCATACTGATCTACTAAGCATTGGGCGGATAGTGTCAAGGTTCCATTTTCTAGTTCCCCCCAACCATATCCTGTCAGCCCGTGAATAATTTCGTGACCAAAAAGAACTCCAAGTTTTCCATATATTAGTGACCTATAAAACAAATATATATAGCAAGCCTGTTAGCCTAGTCAACTAGCCTAACAAACGAACTACTTTATTTTAAACAATTTATATTCTTACATTGGCATAAATATACTGTAAAATGGTAGCTGCAAAATTCCAAGTGGAATGTCTGAAACAAAAAACATTAAAACTTTTATAAAACGGCGTCCAGTTCAAGCAAATGTTTTAAATAAATAAGCATCTAAGCTTACAAATTGTTTCTTGCATAACATCAATGTTAGGACCAACATCACCAGCAAATTCAGTCCATTGGCTAACATCACAAAAACTAATTTACTATATAACTTTATATAATTAATAATTAAACATCTATATATAGTCTATACCAGTTTGCATCATCATCATCCTCAAAATTTTCCAATTTTTGGGAAAGCAATCCATAATATTTGTCAACCGCCCACATATTCACTGTCATACTTTGTTCCAGATATGTAGCCGACTTGTTAATTACAAGCTGTTCAATAAAAAAAACCCATCGAAAGTATTGATTTAAAAATATAGTGTAAAAAAACTTATTTGACAATTCATATATAACTTACTCCACTATATTCCAAATGAATATCATTTTCAGTTTCATTCATCCAAGATGGATATCCCAAACAGAAATTTAGGCTTTCTAACTTCGTTTCTAAAAATGGCTTATCCAAATAGGGCAGATCTGAACTATTTATTAGTTTCTGAATCGAAACCTTCAAATTCTCAAATATCAACTTAGCTTGTTCAAATTCAAGCTCGTTCGGGTTTGTATCTTTGACGAATGCGTGGCCTACAGCAACTTGAAACTTGTTTTGTGTCACTTCGGCACAAATTTCATTTCTCGGCTTTTTCCCACTTGTGCCTTTTAATATGTTTTCAAAATCGTTTAGTAAATTCATCAGTTTTCCATGTCCGGATAAAGGTATCATTAGTAAAATCATTCGAAAACCTAAATAGTTTGCTAATATTTCGTCATTCGACTCAGTTACGAATTTGGCTAAATTAAAAAGATAATTAATATCAAAAATTACTAACGACTCGTTACTTTGAATTGAAACATTTGTATTTTTATTTAATGCTTTTAGTAACTTAGAAAGATTTAATTGATTTGGTAGAGGAAGCATGTTCTTATCAAGTACACTTTGTAAATTGTCTAATGACGTGTGTGCCAAATTGCTGTCATTTTTCATATTTAATTCTAGCCTATCTTTTAAACTCAAGTTAAAAGGATCACCTTGACCCGGAAATGTAGCTCTAGTCAACAGTAAATCTAAAGCCTTAGATTCTAAATGTGTTTCATTAATATTTTTCTTTCCTTGAAATTCGAGAAAAACTTTTGAAATATTGACAATCAAATTTTGTAAATCTTTTAGGTATTTCGAATCTTTCGATAATTTGTTCCATTCTACAAAATAATCAATCAATTCTAATGATGATGGCGACTTAATAAGGATTGTATTTGGTACCGTCATCCAAACTGGTACCTGATACGATAACACGTTCAGTAGTGCAATTGACTTAAACTGACGTCTTAAGGCGACAACTGACGAAATCCAATTAAATCGATATTTATTCCAGGTTTCATTTTCATACAAAATTGGCCAGCCTCCAAAATTCTCCAGAATTTGCCACATGAGTTGTATCGCAGCTTTATCTTCCATTTCACTTTTTTCATTTCCAATTTGAACACAATTTTTGTAAAATAGTTTTGCCAAATTAAGTGGCGTGTCGTTTAGATTTTCATCTGGGTTTTCAAGAATACCTTTACAGTATTTAAAAAAAAAATATTTAGTTTTATTAATACTTTACTTAATATTATTATTTCAGAAGCAATGTATTTATTTATTTTAAATCTTACGAATCACACGTTTTGTATTTTTAGTCTTAAGTTTTCTAGGTACAGACCAAAATGATATGTAGTCTGGAATAGGATTCTTCTTTTGCCAACCTTGACAAGCGTAGTTGTAAAAATTTTCACAGGGATCTACCGATGTATTAATCGAATTAACAATTTCATCAACTTAAATCCAAAAATTAAATAAATAAACAGTTATCAAATTAAAATACACAAAATCCTTTAAATTTTTTCATCTGATTTGACCAAGTTTACTTATTTCGTTACGAATATTATCATCATCTGTCATTGGAATATAGTGTTTTTGGTTATAATCGTCTGTCGATATGGTTGTCCATGAGCCTAAAACAATATTTGTATATTATTTTTTTTTAGTTATGTAAAGCTTTGATGCCTTTTGAGTTTTAACTTCTGAAAATTCTTACCTTCTTTTGTATTTATTGACGTGGGTAAATATGTACTTGAATTATAAAAAGTTAATATCGAAGAATTAGTTGAAGAGTTTGATGAATTTGTTACGGAAATATTTAGAAAAGCACAAACGATGCAAATACAAAGGCCAATCACAAGTGTAACACAGATAATTACATATAATTTGCTGCAAAAATATATTTAAAAAAAAAATACTGTTAAAATTTCTCAAAATTGGTAAAATTATTTTTAGGAGAAAATTATAGATTATTACCTCCTATTTTGTGCAGTTGTGGTGTTGGTATTAAAATAAGTAGCTTGTTCTTCTGGTTCGGCTTGAATTGTTTCTTCATTATTTCCGTTCGACGGACAGGAAATTTCACCTAACGGCATTGATGTCGCCATTCGAATTCAGAAGAGTTCACTGTTAACCTCTAAGAACACTTTTTTTAAATAAAGTACTCGAAAATAATTGGGTTAAACTCTAATACTATTTTTTTTTGGTCGTAAAACTAAAATAATTTTTTTTATGTATGGACCAATGTTAAAATGGTAGACATTATTGAAAATATCATGACTCATTTTATATGTAAAATATATGTGATTTAGGTATATAATATCATCATCTATTTCTCTGACCTTATTTTGCAAGCATTTAGTGCATCTGGAAATTATCACGTATATTCTTTCCCTTGTTCAAGATAATTCAATGGTGTATGCACATCTGCCTTTATTTATTTTACTTATTAGATCTACAAAACGTTTGATGAATCTGCCGTTTAGGAGGATGATTGATGAGATCTGTTCAGCAACTCATTTCACGGTGAGCCTGTGCAAATAGCCCGAAGTTTATTTTATCCTCGTATGCATTTCGTTTACTTAGCTAAGTGTTGACAAAAAGCAACAAATTGTAAATAGTGTAAACAATCTACTTTTCTTTCTTTGCTTTATTTCTAGAAACTGGTTAGTGGAGCATATAATAGTAATCCGAGTTTTATGAAAAATTTCAAAAAAAAAAATTATTGCAAAAATAAAGATTTCCAAAGATTCAATTATTTTTGCATCTGATAATATATTTTTTTAGCAACATTTAAACTTTATCAAAATTCTGTTCGATTTTTTTTAACCTTAGTAATTATATTACTAATTATAATTTCGTTAAAATAATTTACATTAAAACTTTCTCGTTAAAAATCAACTTTCAAAACCTTAAAATATTTTGCATTTCCGATGATCATTAGGAAAAGGATTCATTTTCGATCCTTTCTGACATTTCCAAGCTTTAGCAAATTCTTCAGAATTTTGAAGGCTTCCTAAAACGCGAAACCTGCCCGGAGGATGACGATCCTTTTCCAGACTTTTACGTAAAACATTCTGAGTACTAGTTTCACACCAATTCTGCAAACAAACCAAAAATTCTTTTAATCTTTTAGACCTTTTCTTTTAAATTTAAGCGATCTTTATCTGTATTTTTTACGAACCTGTGCAAATCCCAAGAAAAAAAGTTGTTCATCCGTAAAATTTTCCAACCCTCCCAATTTCTGTACTTCCCGACCATCTACTAATGTTGACCCTTTAAAAGCCTTGTATGCCCCTAATAACCCAGCATTGTCCGGAATATTTTCTTTCAGTGTCAATAACCCATCCAACGTCACATTTTCTTTGCGCAAGGCTGGTGTACTAAAATTATTGTACTGATTTACTATACACTGGCTAGATGATGGCAACCCTCCATTTTCAAGTTCCGACCAACCAGGTCCTATAAATCCATGAATTATTTCATGTCCTAAAATACTTCCTAGTTTTCCGTAAATTAACGGTCTATAAAATATTTACAATAGATTTTAAATTAGTTTCACTTAAAAAATAACCGAAATCTCAATAAATTGGTTTTCTTACATTGGCATAAATGCATTGTAAAACGGTTTTTGCATAATTCCAAGTGGTAGATCTAAACCAAATAGCATTAGCTAAGTACTCGGAAAAATAATATGAATAATAAAATAAATATGAAAATTAAGCTTACAAACAGTAAACTGTATTATAGCATTGTACGCTCCAACATCACCAGCAAATATAGTCCAATAACTATCAGAAAAAAAAATTACCATATAAGAAATGCTTTTTTTAAATTTATTCTTTAGCATAATATTTCTTTTGCTTAAAAAACTTAAATACCAATTTGAATCACCATCGTAAGATTTTATCAATTTTTTGTTAAGTAATCCATAAGACTTATCAACTTCCCACATATTTACTGCCATAGTTTGTTCAAGAAATGTAGCTGACTTGTTCATATCAAGCTGCATTTAAAAAATATATATATCGAACATTTTATTTTAGTAAAATATTTGAAATGCTTTTTATTTGAATATCAATTTATACTACTTACATCAATATATTCTTTTTCAACCATATTCCCTGACAAATCCATCCACTTTGGATATCCCAAACATAAGCTTGTTAATCTCACCTCTTCTTTTAACAAAGCTTTATTAAAATAAGTCATGTAAGAACTTTTTATTAATTTCCTAAACGAAACCTTCAAGTTGCTAAACGTTGTCTTAGCTTGTTTAAATTCAAGCTCGTTATAAATATTCGTTTCCTTCACAAATTCGTAGCCTACAGCAACGTTAAATTTATCTTGTGTTTTTTCGGCACATATTTCCTTTCTCTCCTGCTTCCCACTTGTGCCACTTAACTTATTTTCAAAATCTTCTAATAAATTCATAAGTTTCCCATGACCTGATAAAGGTATCATTTGTAAAATCATTCGAAAATGTAAATAGTTTGCTAAAGCTTCTTCTTTCGTTTCACTTACAAATTTTGCTAAATTCAAAATATAATCCATGTCACTAACTACAATATTCTTGTAATTATGAATGTAAACGTTTGTGTTTTTATACAAAGCTTGTAGTAATTTTAAGAGAATTAATTGATTTTTAAATGGCAACGTTTTTACATCAAGTATGTTTTGTATTTTTACTACCGACGAATTTGCAACGTCGCTTTGACTTTTCATTCCTAAACTTAATTTATCGAAAAAAGTTAGCTTCTGTTTAAAAGGCTCGCCTTCACTAGGCAACAAAATTCGAACAAGAATAACTTCGAAAGCCTTTTCGTTCAATAATGTTTCATTCACATTCGATTTCCCTTGAAATTCTAGAAAAACTTTGGAAATATTTACAATTAAATTTTGTAAATCTTCTAAAGACTTAAAGCCTTCTAGTAATTTATTCGATTCTATGAACTTATCAATCGTTTCCAAAGAAGCTGAGGATGATGAAGGTGGCTTTATAACAATTGCATTTGATTTTTCCATCCAAGACGGATATTGATAGGATGACACTTCCAGTAAATCTGTTGATTTTAACCGGCGTTTTAAAGCGACCACTGATGAAATCCAATCGAATCGAGATTCGTTCCAGGTTCCATTTTCATACAAAATTGGCCAGCCTCCAAAATTTTCCAGATTTTTCCACAGAAGTTGAATGGCAGCTTTTTCTTCTTTTTCACTCGTTTTATTTTCAATCTCAACACATTTCCTGTAAAATTGTTTGGCGTCGTTTAAAGGTATTCCAACTGGTTTTTCAAGGATTTCTAAAAAAAAAAGTTTTAAAATCGTAAACCAATTAAGCGTCAATTTAGAATATTGGTTTATTTTTTGTAATAAATTACTTACGAATCACCCGTTTTGTATTTTTAGTTCTAAGCTTAGTAAATACGGACCACTCTGGCATATATTCCGGTATTGGATTATTTTCCTGCCAGCCTTGACAAGCATAGTCATAAAAATTGTCACATGGATCCACCGATTTATTAATCGAGTTTACAATTTCGTCAACTTCAATTCAAATAAGGGGTAAAATAAATTGATAATTTATTTATACGAAATTAATAATTTACTGATTTAATTATTTTCCAAATTTAATAATTGTAACGTCAAACATTACCAATTTCTTTACAAAAACCAGTTTCACATATTTTCTTCGTATTGCTCAACGGGTTCATTTGGTAAATATCCTGTTGCAATTCTTTCAACCATGAGACTAAAAAATTACACATATTTTTAAATCCTAAAAATTTTACAAATATTTATATAGACTTGATTTAAATATTTTTGTACAATCGTTTGTAGAACTTGACGATGGATAATATCGATTTTTATTATAGACAGTATTTGTCGAAGAAGAAGAAGATGATGATGATCTTGATGAACTCCTAAATCCACCCTGCAAAGCCGTAAATAGTATAAAAAAGGCAACACCAATAATAAATCTTACACAGGTTATTCCACATTGACCGCTGTAAGTTTAACCAGATAGAATTACAATTATTTGAACATTGAACATGATTCGAATTTACAAATTTATTTTCACTGAATAATTTTTAGATACCTCTTTTCTAGACTTTCGTCTGTTTCACTATAAATAACTTGTTCTGGTGTAGTTCGAACTGTTCCTCTATTCGAATAAGGTGGGGGAGAAGTCCATCCTAATGGTATGGCTGTAGCCATATTAACCTAGTACGGTTATATTGATATATGGGTCTTTTGACTAAAAATTTTGAAAATTAATTAAAAGTTCCTAAAATAATTAGGAATACATTAAGTTACAAAAGTCTACTGAAACTGTGAACTGTTTCAGAGTTGCAAAATTAGTGAGCTTCGCAAAAAACCATGACTCTCTTTTTTAACCATTTATATGTATATCTTTTCCGACTTTTGTCGTTATAGTCGTTATATAGTAGTCAATTCACCTATATTGGTATTCGTACATATTTTAGTAGACCTTGAACTCCAGCTCTTTTTTTGCATCTGGTAATTATCAACCATGTATATTACCCCTGATTCTATGGAAAACGTAATGGGTTATGTAAGTACGAACGTCGGTATTTATTTACTTTACTGATTGGATTCTCAACCAGATTGACGGATCTGTCGTTTTTATTTGGTGATGATGTGATCTGTTTAGGAATTTATTCCATGACCAGAATCCACCAAAAAAGTATCCGAAATTTCTCTTTTCCAAGTATCAATTCTGTTTATTTAATTAAGTGTTGAGGTTTCATGATACTCGGATCTGCACTTTATGTAATGGGCTACAAGAAAAAATAGCAGTATTGCAATTTTGTATGAATCATTGGAAAAGGGTATTGTACACAGCTTGTATAGAAATACCCGTAAAATACAATAAAATATCTTTAAACACTTACGAATTTTATGGTAAATTATGGTAAGCCTATAAAATTGTATTGTAAACACGTGTGTATAATAGCTTATTACTCAAAGTAATTTTCTCTTGTTCAAGGCTAGGATCTGGTTAAGATCAAAGAACTTGTAAACACCGACACTTTCCACGAATAACCGTAAAAAAGAAAGAAAAAAGATATAATTTATAATGCTATTATACTTTATACTCTTTTAGAAGTAGATTGTGTCAAATCTTTTTATTAGTTTGTATATAATTATAAGCTGATAGTATCGTCGAATAGTTCGATCTTGAAATAATTTCCGGAGAAAGCGAGAGAGCTTTATATATTGCATAAATGCGGAGTTAACAAGTAAAATCAGAACTCTAATAACTATCGAAATTAACCAATCAATAAATTAAATATAATTAAAAAACTTTGTACATTATATTAGCAATAAAGTGTATTTTTTTTGGAGAAATCCGACATTTCATTTTTAAGTAAAACTTACAAAAATTGTATTGTTTTATATGCTACACCATCCCATATATGTATACATATTTATATTTGCATTACCTTAATCTGCAGCTTTGTACATCTGCTAAATATCAGGTGTAGTTTCCTAAATGTTATATGATCTGCATATTTGTTTACTTTACTGATTAGATTTATGGCAATAAAAGCATATATGTAGGGAAAAGTTTCTTCTTGTTTTTCCACGTGTGCAAATGTGTTTGCATAATTAAGATTAAGTGTTGCCGGAATTCAATAAATAGCTATGAATGAGAAGCATATTATGATAAATCATATTCCTATTATAGTTCAATAATAATTTAAAAAATGACATGTATTTAATAAAGTATAATCTTGATGAAGAATATTTTTTTACATTAAACAGCAATACACTTTTTACGGAATAAGTAGAGCATCAACAGTTTTTAGTAGCAAAAGCTGCTGAAAACCTTACAAGTGTTAACTTTTCTATGTAATTAGTGCACCCACAGTACTTAAATTGGAGTACTGGAATTGACTTGAGAAACATTTGTCTCTGTCAAGTAGTTTTTGAAGTTATTCCATGTTTCAAAGTTTCAATAAACTTTGCTGATTTATTATGAATCTGAGCAGTAAACCCAAATACAAAACTAATAACCAAGTTTGCATTGAAAAGTATTGCCCACGGACAAAATGTTGTTTAGATTTTTGGTGAAAAGTCAGACAATGAAGTAGAAACTTCTGCCTTTCCATTTGCTTTGAATAACTGCACTGCAAAGGCTACCTGAATTGATTCATATGCTACCAAAATGCTAAATAGTTGTTCTGACATGATTCTGTTGTATAAATTTACTCATATTTGTACTTGTTTGTAAAACATTGCAACTTTCTCCAAAATCTGCTTTTCGCTTCATTATAATAAAAAAAATTCATAATAATAATTAAATAATAATAACACGGAAACAATATAACTCAATTTGAGCAAACATGTTTTCAATAAGGGATTGTATTTTATTAAATGTTTCTAGTACATAAGGGTAAGACTTCAAATTTTAATTTAGGGTGAAAGCTTAAGATACTAAAACCGTGATATTATCGCAAGCAATACTGCGTGGTTAAAAGTTAATTACAATTTTAGACAGTAACAAAATATTTTTGTCTAGTTGCCAAAACATGTTTTCCACTACATCTTGAAATAATTTTACCGGTTGACAGTGTTTTTCGTAATTTCTGATACGTATTGAAAAACCATATTCTTAGAAATCAAAAAATAACAAAAAGTGAAGGTGTACTAAAATCACATACATAAAGTAGGACAAGGATTTTTTTAAACGTTTTTTTTTGTAATGGAAAAATGAAGTTCGTTTCATGACTTTTCTTACCTTGTGTGCCGGTTTTGGGTATTGTAATAAACCGTGCACGTCTGTATATTTATTTATTTTACGGATTAGATTCAGTACTACATTAATGGTTCTGCTTTTGTGGGTGATGATGTGATCTGTTTAGAAATTCATTAGATGATCCGCATACACCTAAAACCCAATGTTTACCTTTCCCTGTATGGTGTTTTGTATTGCAGCTAGTCGTAAAACGTGTAAATTGTATTAGTTTTCTACACTCTCTTCCTTAATTTAAGCATTAGTTCTTAGCTGTTAATTGTCAGTAATTTAAGATTTTTGGAAGAATTTGCCAAAGTGATCACACAGCTTGTACAAAACAGTACTTCCAAAAAAGAAATAAAATATTTGACGTGTTTATGGATCAACTATCTTATGCCAAATAAGTTCATTTTCAGACTTTTTCAAGGACTTGACTTGATTTGTGCTATCTGACTTAACTCATTTTTTGAAGGGCAGTTGCGTCAAATAATAAAAACCAAAATGATTTGATTGATGATGATACTTTGCTTTTGTAATACTTTATATTCAATTCTCATCTCAAATAAGCTATATTTATTAAACTTAAATATGATGAATTGAACAATATTAATAAAAAAATATTCAAATTAAGTACATTAAAGTTTTTCAACAAAGACTTAAAAAACTTGCAGACATCTAAACAAATATATTTCAATTATCAATATAAATAAATATTATTATAAAATTTACTTTTCTTTTAAGATTTAAATATTTGCCAAACGATGAAAAAAACTATCAAAATACCAACTCGTATAGCAACACCAATTAAGTATCTAACACAGCATGTTTCCAAGCATGTGCTGTAAATAAAAAAAGAATTGAAGCTTTTGAATTTAAACAACAACGTTAAATTTATTCTTTTATTAAAATAAATGATTTTATATTTGTTTTACTCTTCTTCCGAAATTCCATCAATTTCGTGATCCCGTCCTTGTTCCAATGAACTTTCCATAGCTACATTATTTGCTCTTGGTAGGTTGGTAGTCTGGCCGTTTTGTAGTTTGGACCCCATTCTTATACAGGTTACCTGAAATCTCTAAATTTCTCCCTTAAAATATAAATCTTGAAAAAATAAAATTATTACTGCAATTTTCCTTTGGATTTTTGTATACACGAGTGATTGAAGTAAAAAAAGAGACTTTCAGGGAGTAAGTCAGCCTGGTAAATAGAATAATGAAATTCTCGGCGTCGCAGTTCTTTTTTGTAAGCATAATGTAAATATTTATACTAGACATACACATTTGTATTAGTATATGTTTATATATATTAGCTTTACGTTATTATGCAGCGTAGTGCATCCCACAAATTTCAAGTCTAGTCTTCTAACTTTTACAGAAAATAATACTTGTGCATTATATCAACTATAGTCTTGTTTACTTTATTTATTTGGTTTATCACCGTATTGTCAGATATACAGTACTTATAGTGGCTATTCACGTAAGTATGTATCAGCATTCTTGCTCTCTCGCATTTGAAAATTATTTGCATAATCAAGGTTAAATGCTACAGTTAATCAAAAAATTACAAGATTATTAAGACGAAAAACGACTTTTAATGCTTTTTTAAAAATAATTTGTCATCAATTTCGGTAGTCAATATATTTTCTGTTTCAATGAAGCATATATTTTTTAACTTTATGAAAATACCCATCTATAAAATAAGCACAGCGTCAACAATTCTCAATATTAAATACTCCTGAAACCTTACTGGAGTTATCTTGTCTATAAAGTTGGTAAATCCAAACTTGATTCGCAGTGGTGGTATCCACTTCAAAAACTTTTTCCTCTTTAAACTAGTCTTTAAATTTTTTCCTTGTTTCAATTTTTTAATAACTTTTGCTGATTTATAATGAACCTCCCCACAAAATCCAAAAACAAAATTGATAACCAAGCTTACAATGCAAAGTATTGCAAAGGGACATAAAGTTGTCCAAAAGTTTATTGAAACATTTGACATTGAATACGAGCCTTTTGTATAACAATCTGGTTTTAAAAGTTGCTTAGCACATGCTACCTGAACAGCCCCATATAAAACCATTATACTAATGTATGACCTTTCTGTCTGTTTCACTGTCCTTATATTACTTGCTTCATCCTTTTAACTAACGTTAAAACTTACGCTAATTTTTTACTCCGGTTGTAATTGTTTATTAGCCTGGATTTAGGAATTTCTCAAACTGTTGAAGTTACAGCAAATGAATAAAAACTGATAAAATCGTAGGAATATGGTCAAAATTCATTTATAATTTAGTAATTTACCAAATTTCAGACAAAAACAAATTTCTAAGTATTATTAGTTATTAGTTAGTTCCCTCTAAGGGATTTTATTTGACGGTTTTAGAGAGCAAGCTCGCCCGCCATTAATTCCAAATTCATAAACAATATCAATATTACAAACGTGAATAAAGTATACTTAGATATGAGGTATTATATATATAATGTAGTAGTAA
>JAQIWN010002304.1:0-16359 GCA_034699025.1 Entomobrya cf. arborea Gr-Col-00668 | reverse complement strand
TTTGGGTTTGCGCATAAAATAAAAAATGGTACATGCATGATAGATGTTTTTGATATTGTTGCTGATTTGTGTATCCCATTGTTCTTCTTCTTCCAATATATTACTTTGTGAATGTGAATGGCATGTGTATATGGCATGTCCCCTATTTGTCTTCTCTTTATACCTGTGTGTCTAAAAATAAATTTGTACATCCGCTTTCATATTTTGTTTCTTTTTTTTGAATGTACAAATTCGTGACTTGGGCTTTCTCTGTCGCTTTTGAAAAATGTCGCTTTTTTATGCGCTTAAGGTGATTATAATGAGATTAAAAACGAATGTTCTTATTTTCCTCCCATTTATAGCTGCATAACACCTGAAGAACTGGTGCCTCCAATTTCCGTGTCAAAACCCACGACAGGGTTCACTTCGCAGTTTCTCTATATGAAATTGGCTGACACGAGGAAAGAAAAGTCAAGTTCAAATCACCTCAACAATAACTCTTCTGACCTTTCTGACCAAGAGTCCTCCCCACTAAGCAATTCAAATGGGGTTATCAGACTCAACTCCCCTCCCAGTCCCCCTTGCAATGGAATCAAGGCTAACGCTTCCGTTGTTGTTGTAAAAACAGAACCCAGTGAACTCAGTGAAAATATCACGTTACTCAGCAATGGCAGTAGTAATGTGGAGAATGGAAAGAATGAACGTGGAAGCCCCATGCCTAACGGTAAAGGTAGAAAATCCCCGTCAGTCACAAACGGGGATAACAATGGACATGGGGGGTTGATCAGTGCAGATGACAGAAATAACTCATCTAGTGACAATGAGTCAACCACTTCAGGTAGCATCAGAATAAAATCAGAAAAGCAATTGATGGAAGTGGACAAACCAGAGGATGACGATAAAGAGGATGAGAGAGACACGAACAAAATGGACGAGGATACTGGCACATTGTCCTCATCTCCCAGATCTATCCTTTCATCTGCATCCTCAACAGCGAGTAGGAGGTCCCCACCTGGAATGGGAAATAGTATATGTGGATCCCCCTCACCACCGAGAAGTCGAATGGGTGGGAGCTCATCCCCTCAACAAAATGGTTCCTCTTCCACACTGATTATCACAAAACAAAATATGCTAGGGAAGGATGGTAACGGAAGCCAAAGGTCATCACCGTTGATCCTGCAAAATGGTGGCAACAATTCTACCAGTGGGAGCCGTGGCTCCACGCCACCACAGATTTACAGTAGTCAACCATCACCAGCTTCAATGTTATCTCATATGTCTCATCATTTACCACCTCATAGTGTGTCACATCACCACCAACAGCAACAACAGGCACCATTGTTTCATTCGAATCAGTTGCATGCCCGGCTAACAGAAAGTCGTCGGGATAGGGAGCAGAGGGAACAGAGAGAAAGGGAAGCAGCGCATGCCTTGGCTAAGGACAGTTCGGACCACGGATCACCCCCTCTGTCGGTCGTGACATCGACCAGCCTGTCATTCCAGCAGGGCTCCAACATGTACCGAATCCACGGTGTCCGTCCGGAAGTGATCTCAGGCGGAGCCGTAACACCTGGGATGTCGAACGGATCTGGTGTTGGGACTCCCCCAATCCCCCCTAACCCCATGGGCCAGCATCACAATAGTCTACAATCTCAGCAGCAGCAGCATTTTCAGTCTCATCACCCGTTGACAAACGGTATTGGATCAAATTCTCCACCTGGTAGTTTTAGTAGTAGTAACTCCTCTGCTGCTTCACGTGGCAGTTTTAATAACGGGATCTCCTCTAAAAATCCACATTATTCGTATCACCCAAATAATCCACACCATACGCATCATCCTGATTTGATCACAGGGGTAGGTAGCCGAAAATCACCGACGCAGTTGTCCTCTCTAGGCAGTAGTCGTTCTCCAAACTCATCCCCTTCCAACTCCAGCTCGTCGGGATCTGTCACTAGCGGCAGCTCGCAGCACTCTCCAGGCTCGGTAACAATCAACAGCAATGGTACCATTGTCGCTGGGGGCAGTCTAGGAATAGTCAATTCCTCCACTGGTCCTAGCAGTCATCATCATGTCAACTTGAACCGAACCCCGACTGTGATCATGGGAGAGGCGGGAGGAGTAAGGACAATGTTGTGGTCCACACCCGGTCAACCCCTTGCCAATTCACCTGGCATGGAGATGGGAGGTTCCTGCACTCCTGGAGGAGGTAGCTCGCCTAGTGGTAGTTCCTCGGCAGGGAGTGCCAATGGGAGCATACCCCAGGCTACAAATGGTCACAACAATGGCGTGACAAATGGTTATCTCAACCAAAACTCTCCTCCAAATCATATAATGCAGAAAGGTGCTTTGAGCATGGAGCTCTTATGGGCTTCCGAGGCTCTTAACTTGTCTACAGGTTCCGGCTCATCCAACACGACGAATGGGTCGATGACCAACATTATGGGAACCAATGGTGCTAGCAATGGTCATACCGCTGAAGATGATGATTACGAGCAGCCCATGATTTGCATGATCTGTGAAGACCGGGCTACTGGACTTCATTATGGAATCATCACGTGTGAAGGGTAAATTTTTGCAATTTTTATGAAAACTTGTACCTCTTCCTTTGCTCTGTCCTTTCAATTTATCGTTGTATAAAATCTTTAAAAACGTTCTTCCTTCTACTATCTCTTTCTTTTCAAAATTTTATTCTTCTTCTTGACTTTTTTGTTTTATTTCTTTAAATAATTCAAATCATCAAGTTTATTTTGAATTCAGATCATCAATATTTTCAGTTGACAACTGTGACATAACTAATTTCATATATTACTGGAAGACAGCTACTCGTCAACGATAAATTATAATCGCATGCAACATCCTTCATTACCCAATTCGCATCTGCAGATGACAACAAAATATATTGAGTGTTAATTCTGACTAAAAAAATAAAACTAATAAAAATTTCATTGTTTTCCTCAACTTGCTCAACTCTTTTGCCTTGCGCCTTGGCATGTGGCTTCCTGGTAATCCACCAATCTTGCTGAACAACAGATGCAAAGGTTTCTTCAAGAGGACTGTACAGAATAGACGTGTCTACACATGTGTAGCAGATGGTACCTGTGAAATCACCAAAGCTCAGCGGAACCGTTGCCAGTACTGCAGGTTTAAGAAATGCATTGAACAAGGGATGGTCCTTCAAGGTAAGCCGCCATCGCTAACCATTTTCTTCAAACAAAAATGCACCAGTTCCAAAATAAATTAGGGTAGGAGATCGGATGAAGATTGAAAGTTTCGCAATTCAACTTTATTTCATACGCATCAAAACATTTTTATTAATCAGGTGGTTGAATTGAAACCGTCTTTCAAAGAGATGATGATGATGAGAGAGAACCCAGTTTACCTTAGGGCAATAAATATGCAACATTTTCATGTTACCATTTTGCTTATTATCTCATATATTTTTTATGCCCAACCAGGACTACTGTTTATTATAATGTAGGTCAGCGCAAAAATGCACGCAGAATAAAACAGTTTAGTTGTTTGTGAATATCTATATACTGAAAAATATGGAATAATATAATTTGATGAAATAATTTCAACGCCAGATGACCAGAAAGGCATGGGTTGAATGTCTTGGTCATTTCCTTGACCCAGTTAAAGTTTTTCTTCTCCCATTATACATTCACTTTATCATGTTATTTGAGCAAACGCACAACGCAACCACATTTACATTATAACGCAGTCTAGTTTGTTTCTTATGTAGGCTGACTCGCTTACTTTTGGTTAAACTTAAGATAAGATGCTTAGAAATGTTAAATATTATTAAGCTATAGAGTTATGAGAACATGAGAAGTCCCTTTTTGCAAATATCCAAACCACCACTCTTGTTTTTAGCTACACACGCTTAAGTACCCCTTTCTGCTGTGTAGTTTGCATAACATTATGCCTATGTTATAACGTATTATAAAAGAGCAATTAACAACCTGTTGTCTCCTTTTAGCTGAAAATTCGAACATGTTATGGTAGTGACCAGTTCAGTAATTGTGTGTGTAGCCAGTACACTGTACGTGCTGCATAAAAAAGGAATATAGCGAATTATAGGCAGAAAATTAACAAACATTTTTTTACGAACCCTGCAAAGGTTCAATTTCAATTTTATAATTGTTCACAAGAATATTTCATGTAAATATTATTATATAATTAATGAAAGACTAAAACCATCTTATATAAGTACCTTTCAGTTTGTTGATCATCCCATTGTCTTAACCCATCTTCCATTTGCATACAACATTCAATCCAGAGCAAAAAACTGCACACACACATGTTGTTGACTTTTTAGAATTTTATGCGGTTTTCTCACTCTCATCATATCATCATTTTTGGCATCTCTAGAGCAGCCTCTTCTATTAAGGAACACACCTTCCGATATTATTTTAATGATAATGGAAATGGGGACTTTTTTCTTGTCGATAGATAAATGAATAGTTTAGTGCTACTAGGTCACTATACCATTGCATTGCGTTTGCATCTCAGGAAATTATCTGATGATTAATATTTTTATGTTTTTCTATTCCACAGCTGTGCGTGAAGATCGAATGCCTGGTGGCAGGAATTCGGGCGCTGTATATAACCTTTATAAAGTTCCGGTAAGTCAGGTTTTTTTTCCAAATGAATATCATGACGAACATAATGTACTTATGATCTAGCATGCAATGCACACTACATAATACAAGAAGCATAAGTGTTTCGGGAACCATTTTTATGGCAAGGCAAACTACTTTCTGGAGTTTTGCTGGACCCTTTTTTATTTTTTATCTTTCATTCTTGATGCCTCTTGATTAAGTGTCTTGACGCTTCCTGGAAAATCCTTGTTTATGCAAAAAGTATGGAATGTTTTTTTAATGTTACTGGGCCAGTAAGGTCGTTTTGAAAATTTCGTCGACAGAAGGAGATGCAGTAGTTATTCCAGAGAGGCAGCATGCACACTACATACATAACACATGTCCATCACGCATTTGAAATGTGATGATGTATGATGTAATCAATACAGAGAAAAGGAATGATGATCATGATGCACCATTTCATATTTTTGTGTATTTTCATGTATTTTTCTACAGGTGAAATATCGCAAACACAAGAAGGGGAACCGTGGTGGTGGAAAGGGTGATAAGTCGAACAATAATAACAGCAATGGTAGTAACAACAATCAAAATGGGCCTCCTCACAATCATATATCCAATGGAAATGGACCCTCGAATAACAATCCTGTGAATGGTACCCCAAACAACAATAGTCATCCCAACAATATGGGGGCTCATCCTGGGCTTCCAATCAATCTTCCAACGCAGGGCGGAAATATTCTAAAGGCAGCATTGACGAGCCCGAATGAGGTTCACAACATGAGACAAATCCTACCTGTGGAACAAGCTCTCAACATGACCAACTCCCTTGTCCAATGTGACAATTTACATGACATTGCGGCTTTACACGTAAGAGAAATGAAGACCTAATCTTTTTAATCGTCACTTTGGTTTCATACATATTATTCACTGTTAGGAATATGTCACACCTGCAATATCATCACAAAAAATTGTATTCCAACTTCCAAGAAGCTAAAATAAAAAGGATGCATAATATGAGGTGCATTTAGCAAATATATTTGCATACATGAATGTATAGGTACAATACTTACGAAAAAAGCTTTTTGTTACTTATACTAAATGGTTACATCTTTTGAAAATCTTACTACATTAACATGCACGATGCGAGTTATGTGAAGGAATTTGTACTAATTTCTCATGAGGAACCTACATGCAAAAGGTAAACATGCTCCTGTTATGCTACCGACCGTTTGGTGCGAACGAGTACAAATTTTACTTTCAAAATGACAGGAATCGTCATAAATATAAACAAATTGTGAGATGAGTTGGAAAAGGTGGTAATGACTTGTTTGACCCAGATTAGAATTTTAACCAAAGCTTAATTTAGGTATTATGAGTGCATGTTTATGTGAGAGTAAGATATTTTTACGTAAGTAGGAAAATGTGGGTGGCGAGTAATTTTCTAGCAGAAAAGCTTCTATAGAGGAGACAAAATATAAATGATACATAGGTATGTTCATTAACTCGTTTTTGAGATAAATGATGAATGAATATTCTAAATGAAATGGATGAGGATAAAATATCACAGCTCACCATATGATTAGGCAACAATTTTTTTCATAGATGATAGATGAATATATAATGTGTACCTTTGTTGGGGCATTATGAAACATGAGCAATAGGCCTTTTTGCATAAAATCATTTCATGAATGTTGGTATTCATGTTTTTATGACTCATCTTGATCCATCATCCTTTACAACTTTTGTTTATTTATATTTCCTTCCTGTTAGAACTGGGAAGAGCTGTTGGAAGCTCGTGGTGATTTGTCCGACAAGCTGTGCAAAATGGGAGACTCGATAGTTTATAGACTGGTCCAATGGACGAAACGACTTCCGTTTTACGCGGAACTTCCAGTTGATGTACATACCCGAATTTTGACCCACAAATGGCATGAACTGCTTGTACTGACGACGTCCGCTTGGCAAGCCATGCACACCCCACCGCCCCCACCAGGAATGAGTTATGAAGAAGAGACGATGGAAAATCTTAGGGTTTTACAGAGATGTCTACAAGCTATGATGGGTCGTTCCCTAACAATTGAACAACTTCGACAGGACGTGGGTCAGATGGTCGAAAGACTTACGCATCTTACTCGTACCTTCCGCAGACTTGGGATTAAAATTGAGGAATATGTCGTTTTGAAAGTAATATCAATGCTCCAGAATACCGGTAAGAACATCAAACGATTTCTACTGTCAACGTGTGCAGAAAAAAATCTTTTTGCGCATCAGCCGCCATAAAATTTTTGCATGTATAAATCATTGATTTTTTTATTCTGATGCGCACATGTAGGCACAAAAAGCAATGAAGTGGGACAAATCCAGGATAGATATATTAGGGTGCTAAGAACGTTCCTTGAAGTAAATAGCCCAACACAACCAAACAGGCTAAGTGATTTACTTCGTTGCTTGCCCGAGGTATGTAAAATGATCAACAACATGTTATATTCCAACCACTTATTTATAGTGTATCCCACTATCGTAAATTATTTACTTTCTTGGGCTGCCTTACCTGGTCAAATGATATAACCATTTCAAAATATCGAATATTATTTATTTTTATAGGTTCAGGCTGCCGCATCTTTACTCTTGGAGAGTAAAATGTTCTACGTTCCTTTCCTACTCAATTCAGCCCTCTTACAAAGATAAAATTTACAATCATCTATAGTCTAGATATATAGCTTTTAAATTTCAAATTTGTAATTATCTTATAAGGTTGTAATAATACTTGTAAAGGGACTACAGTATCCATATAAAGAAAAATATTAACGGCAAAAGAAAACAGTTTGTAACTGAAAAAAATACCATCAATCGTTTAATATCATATACGTCGATTAAAAACACTGCCGCTGCCATCTACATGGTTTTAATTTTTTTTAGATATTCCAAAAAAAAGGTATGAGTGCAGCAGAAATTTTTACATACAATTACTTCAGTGTCCAATCCAAACACTTTTATTATAACTCGCGAAAAATGTTTGAGGAAGGAAGGCAATTTTTTACTAAAAAAAGAGGTATTCATTTGTTCAAATTGTTGCAAAAAACTTACATTAATCTACATAAAAATGTCGTTGTCGTTACATTGTACCTTTGTTCTCCTTAATTATGTGAACTACCACTTCTAAAAAATCTAAACGATGCATAAAAAAATGAATTAAAACCTTGCACTTCGTGTACATGAACAATCTTAATAGGAGTAATAATATTTCCAATTTAGTAAAAAAAACAAAATGTAGGTTTGTATATCTAGTTAATAGATATTACTAAAAATGGATGGTATTTCTTACTGCTACACTGCATTTTGAATGTAGAATTTAAAAAAAAAGATATATGGCTTTACTCCTCACAACGTCCACCAAGATTTTAGCAAATTGATTTTTAAAGATCGTCAACTAAAACTCTTTGTTGCATAATAATAAGTGAAAATAATAACTGTATTTAGCAAAAAAGGCCATCTACCTCTCGCTCCCGTGATGGTTCTCATCATTACGTTTTCTTCGATCCTCAGTCTTTGTTATTTTTTAGTAAAATAGGCATACCATGATGATACAAGTACATACATGTAAATATTATATAAAAGTTATGGCATTGCGATGTCAAATAATTTTTTTGTGACTTGATGATTACTACTAGATTTAGAGATATATAACTATATAGAATACATTTTAAGGATTACGAAGTAAACTCAATTTTTAACTAGGTTTTAAATCAAATTATATGTATTATTATTATCATACAGGACTAATCAAAATAATATACGTTCATAAGATTTTTTGTGCATAATATGCATATATTATAGTTTTTACGTGTGTACATATATACTATACTACTTCAAACAAAGTCATCAAACTATGAAAAATGGTCGCCGCGCGTACAGCTAATTGTTATACTTATAAATTTAAGGACATACATTTAAAAATATATATACCAAGTTGCATACCACAATCCTCCTTATTTTTATCTTTTAAAACTTCTATATTTTAGGTATTTACAATACAAATTTATCAGAGTGTCTTCAAAAACTATTAAATTCATTTTTGGACGATAACATGGATTTAATATAAGTACATTACAGATATATTTAGGCTATATAATATAAGAATTTAGTTAAATGTCCACGGAGCATTTAAGGCTTCACACCTCCCTTGTTTTGTTGTTTTATTATTTTTTGTTTCTCTCAATCTCTCTGTTTTTATTATCGTGTCAATTAAAATACATTAAATTGTAAATACGTGATAGGTATAAATAAGTAAAAATCAGTAATTATAGTAAAAAAATCGTCAATTTAGTCATTCATCATTGTTATATGCGTTTTAGCAGAGACAGTATCAAATTTTTAGCTAGACTTAATTCCCATATGCTTGTACTAGAGTAGTTTATTGTACACCTACAACAGTACTACATATTGAACATAGTACACAATTAAGAAAATAATTCAGGAAGAAGTATGCAAGTTTATTAAACGTATAAATATACATACTAAAAAAGGTGTGCTTGATGATGATGAGATGATGTGAGGAAAAAAAGATTCTAACGATTTAGTGAGATTTATTGAAGCATTATTACTATGATTAATTTTGTAGTTTTTACGCAAGTATACTGTACACATGTATGGAAAAAACAAGTCATTTTTATTCACTTGCAAAACTTTTACTACTATTAAAAACCCAGGTAAACATACTAGTTATAGAGTCATTTTTTTGGTTTGTTTCGGTGTGTTTCTGTAAGAAAGTACGTAATAAAAAAAACTAGTGAGATAACGCAGTTATATAATTGTCATGCACTAGGAAAAGCGACTTTATATAAAGATTATGTGGTTTTAAATTAGCAGGTAAAATGATGAGTGCATTCAATCAAAGGCTTTCAGAGGGGAAATGAGAAAGAAAACCATGTTATGTACCTTTTTGTTGTTATTGTTCTTCGAGCGTTCCAAAAGAATATAAAAAAGAACGTTAAGAGTTGTCTTTACACATGCATATATACCTGCATAAAAATAATGTAAATAGTGAAAATAATTTTTCTTCATATCTGTTATATCGTCGTTATGTAAAAAAAGGTTATTAAATATGCTATTTGTAGAGAGGATCAGAAAAGGGACTTGAAATATTGATGTGCAAGGAATAAAAGGGTTAGAGAGAAAGTGGTGAAAGAAAGTTAAATGTTTAATTTTTTGCACGTTTTTTAGACGAATATCAAAAATGTAGTTCAGTGTAATATAATAATTAGTTGTTTAAGACTTAGGTATAATTCTATAAATAAATATATATTAATTACTATAGATCAATTATAATATGTTTGAAAAAGCAAAACAAAAACCGTCAGACTTTTTTCTTGTTATATACTTGTTATACGCTCTATCTACTTATAAAAAAATAATTTTTAGATACATTATTATTATACTGTTGTAGCTATTAAGAGAGATGAAGAAAACGTTTTTAAAAACAGATTGATGTACAATATATACATTTAAATATTAATCACTACATATTATACGTACTAAGGTTTAAAAAAAACAGTAATTCTTATCAAAACGTGAAGTACTGAAAAATGTGTGTGCTATGTACATGATATTGTTTACGTAAAAAAAGTGAAGGATTTTTTTTTAAAAAAAGAACTGGTACTTTCTAATAGGCATGTTTTCGTACATTAAAAAAAGAACAGCCAAATTTTACCGTGTTACTGAATGGATCTTGTTCGGAATGGATAAAAATGGGAAGGAACGGGGACCGAGGACATATTTAAAGAAATGGGAAGAAAGTTATCAACTGAAAAATGATTGATTGATTATCACCAGTTCTTACTGGACTGAGGATGAAAATGATGTGCTTTAATATAAAAAATGAATATGGTATAGCTAATGGAGAAGGCAGTTTGTAAGATTTGCGCATATTAAATGTGTTGTATCTTTACTAAACTACTATTACTCTTTTGGCTAGAGCAAACTTCATTTTTTCTTGTATTTACCCTGTACAGTTTGTTTTAAAATTATAAAAAGTTTCCTAACTACATAATATGTAGAACTATGTATCTATCAGTCTTCTCTTTCCTTTCCGAAACTTTGACGGGAAGATCTTTAAAAAAAATGGGTATTTTGTGTAAATCGTAGTAGGATGGTCCTCATTTCTTCGGTCTTCGTTTTTTATTTTATTGGCGAAAGTATATAATCACGAACGAATGATAAATAAAGAAAATAGCATGCTGTATTAACGGGGCTATGTTTTGATCTTTCAATCATATCTCTGTGTATATAGTAAATTCTTGGGATAGACGAAATATATGACTTTCAATCGAAAAATAATACGTGCGTGCTATATTGCTGTTCTACTTCACTCTATATTGTGTAGTTTAAGAAAGAAAAACGATTGTAAAAACAAGAAAATATATAAATATTCTACGTTGTCCGGAAAAATATTATCTTTTGTTTTCGTTTTTATTTTTTATTTCTCATATTTATTTGTTTGCATGATTTTTTTTTCTTGCTCATATCATTCATTTTTGCATATTTTTTTCTGACCGGTTCAAATATTTGCTTTCAATTTAGTTCATGAAGATTTCTACTAAATATTTTAAGACTACCTTTTTATGCATCTATAATAATCATCAAAAATATTGACAAACTGTGCTGTGCTTGTGATTTAGAAAAAGAAATCACTTGAATATGAAATTCGTAACTACTCTTTTAATAGATTATTGTGATATCTCCCGCATAATAAGAAAAAATATATAATATATGATAAGCCGACCATCCACTTACAGTTAGTTTGTGCATAGCTTTTAGTGTTTAGCCTGTAAAATTTCGCTTGGAGAGCAATCACAGAAATTCCCGAGACCGTATAAAATTTAAACCAGTGTAAATGTAGACGATGATGGCATAAATAAATTTAGTATCTAGTTAGGTCAATAACTTCTCTGGCCTGTAAAATACGTAATAATTACAAAAGTACATTCATCCATTTTTTGAGGATTTTTTCTTACGAACTTTGATATAGAAATACAATATGTATCCATAATTAAATATAAAGCTATTTGTCTTATTGTAACATAATTGGTATGAATTGTGAAAATCAGCAGAAGTAATTCGGCAAACGCGTGAGTGTCTTATTCCAAAAACTAGAATGAAGAGCCAATGAAAATTTTAATAATTTACTTTACTACACAAAATAATGGGTAATTTAATATTAAAAATAAGCAACAAGTTTTAAGCATCTTGACTAAATTTTTCTTAAACTTTCTCCAAACCATTTAAGCATTGCATGTATATATAAGCAATATATTAAATGGTAAATAATATAAATATCTAGTTCTACAAAATTTACATATTCGTATTAAAGTCGAAGGATTAAAGTAATAAAAAATCTGGATAAGATAAATACACACTTGATTGTAAATTGATAAGGAACAAAGAATGACAGAATTTCTACAGAAATGCAAAAAGAATGTGCGTAACATGCCGTAAACAAGAATTGGAATAAGACGGGAAAGCATTTGAATCATGATAAGAGTTGAATGCAGAACCTTCGTCACCACTACCACCACTAAACAGTGTACAGAAATTTAATGATATTGTTCACGGTACAGTGAGCTAAACTATCGGCATTGCTCTGAAGTGATACATTAGGTACCTAAAAACTTCCTTGGATTATTCGAAAAAATGAATTTTAAACTTGAGAGTTTTTCGCTAAGCAAAACTTTTCATGTCGTATGAATTATTATGATGGTGGCGAGGATGATATTAATTTTTAAGAAATATTGTATGTTATGTATGACTGCATCGAAATCAACAAAAAGTAATTTACGATAATATATATTATATTATTGGGATAAACGGGCCGATTTTTGGGTCGGTTCGGGATATCTGTATTGTTAAACTGTCAAAGTACTGTCAACAAATACATAAAGGAGTAAGTGTAATTTACTAATGAAATTTGATATTCAGTTCTGTGTAGAAGTTAATTATCTATCTAATAAAGTCTTTAAACGTGATTATAAATTTTGTAGTTTCGTCCAAGTGCAATTTTTAGAAAACTTCACACACAATCATACATGCCTATATTCCATTCCATGACATGCACTTTTCAGTGAAAAGATCCGCATTATGCAATGTCGCAAATATTTTTGCACATCACAATACTCGATGATCATTAAATACTTAGAAATTCATTAATGACCTGAGAGAAACGTCATGCGCAAAATATGCTACATGTTTTTCTTGAGTAGACTGTAATTTTACTTTGATTTTTTCACTGAGTCTATGACTGTTTCAGTCTCTTCTTGCTTGCATCATTTATAACATTAAATGATAGTACGCATTAAAATATTCTGGACACCAAAAATGAAAATCCTAATTAAACCCTTTATTCCAAATTGTATATTATAATATATATATATTTGCTTGCATCAAATATAGTGACATGAATTAATTTTTTTATAAGACGATCATAACATAACCAGCTATAACACAAATTAATACATGCACATATATAATTTATCCTGATTGATAAAGATTGCCTTCATACTGGTTGCCCAAAATAAGCACATGACGAAAAGCCGGTGTTATTGGCTTTCCTATAAGCAATGCTTCCAAAATCCACATGTACAAATATTTTGCTACACGTACATAACGTGTATATCTGCAGCACATGTGGAAAACTTGGATCAGATGAACATCTTTTCTTGTTCTTTAATACTCTATTTTACTATTTCGTATCAGTGATTTACAAAAAGCCGTATTTAAAGTTGCCCTGTGGTAATATAAAAATATAATTTTACCATGGACCAGTGAAGATTATAAGAAAGAAACAAGTCCCGAATAAGTTTATATATTAAAATACAAGGACATCCACTAATCGAATACTTTTCTGTTGTACAAGAAATTCCACACACTGTAAGTGTAGTCGATACTTTTAGGCTATTAGGACAACTCTAAATATATGAACATGCTGTCTTGTTTCTTTTCGTCACATGCATGATGTGATGTGATCCATGTATGTAGCGCACACTATTTTCATGTTCAAATATTCCAGTATAGTAAACGCCTCTCTTTTTTCAAGGTCAAGTTCAAAAGTGATAAGCTAAACTGCTATACATTTAACCTTAAATCTACGCACTTGAAAGCTCATTAACTTGCTATTTGTGAGTAGAAATAAGTAGGAGTTGGCCTTGGTAGTTACACCCGTGTACTGGAAAACCTTTCCATTAATAAAACTAATAGCCGATCTAAACTGACCTGTTGTATCTTTCTTGTTTCTTCAGACTTGTATGTATATCTGATAATTTTTGCTCAGATCTCTCACACTCGCGCACTAGCGGCTCCAGTACACATAGTGCATATCAGCTCTACAGTGAAAGCAATTCCTTAATTGGCTAATTTGTTGTACGTTTTTGGGAACCCTTTCGTGGAATTTTTTCCTAGAAACCATTATCATGGCTGGTAAAATTTGTCCCGCTCCAGAAGTTGTAAAAACAACAGCCTACAGCGATCAAAAGCCTGGCACTTCAGGTCTTCGCAAGCCAACCAAAGTATTCTTGGAGAAAGAGAATTATACGGAAAATTTCATTCAAGCTATTATTGCTGCTATACCTGGAGGAGATGACAGGAAAGGGAAGGCTTTAATTGTTGGAGGAGATGGCCGTTTTTATGGACGCCAAGCAGTTGACATTATCATAAAAATTGCCGTGGCTAATGGAATTACGAACTTGGTGGTTGGCCAAGCTGGAATCCTTTCCACACCTGCTTTGTCAAATTTAATTCGTAAAAGGGCTCCTAATTGCTTGGGAGGAATTATTTTGACTGCTAGTCACAATCCCGGCGGACCTGATGGCGATTTCGGTATTAAATTCAATATCCCTAATGGAGGCCCTGCTCCTGATGCAGTCACGAACAATATCTTTGACATCAGCAAAGGGCTCACCGAATACCGTTTGTGCAAGCAACTTCCACCTATTGACCTTGATCAAATTGGTGTGACTGAATTCGAAGTATGATTCCCATAACTGTATCCCATTATACAAAGTTCATAAATATGACTCACTTCAAAGAACTAAATTGTAGCACGGATATTTAATTTATAAACTATTTTTGTGCTTAGGTAACTAGTATTGGCAACGTCAAAGTCGAAATTATCGATTCCGTTCAAGACTATGTCATCATGATGAAAGAAATCTTTGATTTCGCCATGCTCAAGGAATTCCTCAAGGATTATCCAGTAGTCATAAATGCCATGAGTGGAGGTGCGTATGATTTTTTGTGAACTAATAGTTTAAATTTCCATAAAAATATGGGTAATTTTTAATCAATGTGCATATATATTTTTTAATTCAGTGACTGGACCATACGTTAAGCGCATATTTCAAGAGGATTTATGCAGTGGCAACCCTAAATCAATGTTCTTGAACACCGAGCCATTACCCGATTTCGGTGGACACCATCCAGATCCTAACTTGACTTATGCTGCTGATTTAGTAAAAGTTTTGAAGGAAAATCCTGATTTGTATAAATTTGGAGCTGCATATGATGGTGATGGTGACAGAAACATGCTACTGGGTGCTGGTGGATTCTTTGTCACTCCAAGTGACGCTCTTGCCGTTCTTGCTGCCAACTTAAATAGTATCCCCTATTTTGTTAAAACTGGAGTCAAGGGTCTTGCCAGATCGATGCCAACTAGCGGAGCAGTTGACCGCGTTGGTAAGAAATTAGGACTGAATGTATTTGAAGTGCCAACAGGTTGGAAATATTTTGGCAATTTGATGGATGCAGGAAAACTTTCACTCTGTGGCGAGGAGAGCTTTGGGTATGCACACATTTTTATGATTTAGATTCAAAATACATAAGCATGGTGAATTGCATATAAAAACGTATATAATCTTTACAGAACCGGCTCTGATCACATCCGAGAAAAGGATGGAATTTGGGCATCTTTAGCATTTCTTACCGTTCTGGCAACCAAAAAGACTGGCGTAAAGGATCTGCTTGAAGGACACTGGAAAGAGTTCGGAAGGAACTACTTCCTTCGTCTCGACTACGAGAACGTTGATGGTGCCAAAGCAAACAAAATGATTGCTGACTTGGAAAACAAGTTGAAGACAACAGACCTGGGAGCACTTAGCGCGGAACTTGCAAATCACGCTAAAGCCAGTGGAGTCGCTGAAGCTCCAGAAAAGTACAAGATTGCTCTAACTGATAACTTTGAGTACACAGATTCCGTTGATGGATCAGTTGCCAAGGGACAAGGGCTCAGACTTATACTGGAAAATGGAGGGCGACTGGTGTGGCGATTGAGTGGAACTGGTTCAAGTGGAGCTACAGTACGCGTCTACCTGGAGAAGTGTGATGATCAAAACGTTACTGGTGTTGCATTGGTAAGTCATTAATGAATTCATTAGTTATCTGGAAATATGCCTAAATTGTATCCATTTACACAACAACTAAAATGCGAAGATAGAAGATTTTAATTCGGTTCGGAATCTTGATGTTTTTAGGATGCTCTTAAGGACTTCCTTGAAATCAGCTTGAAGCTTACTAACCTCCATGAAGTCCTTGGTGTAACTGGTCCTACTGTCATTACGTAAAACGTTTACAATGATATTGACGTTTTGACATAGTCTTCTGTAATCATTCGACCCTTTACTTGATTCAGCATGTACGGAATTCGCAAAACGACACGTAATAAACGTCAAATTATGCATCTCGTTTTTATAGAAAAAAAGTCTGCATATTTTGCTTTACCCAATCAAATTCTCTA
>JAQIWN010002303.1:0-16364 GCA_034699025.1 Entomobrya cf. arborea Gr-Col-00668 | reverse complement strand
TTAAGTAGCTAAAGGTTGAAATAATGTCGTAGTTATTGCAATTTTTTTAGTTAAAAAAACGACACAAGGCCTTAAGCCAGAAAAACATCTGCCAAAAATAGAAACGTCTTTAAATATTGTTTCCTTGAAGTAATATTTTATTTTCGTTTATTTGCTGGTGGATATATACTAAGAAAAAACTGATATTTTTAAAAACTTAATTGATATAATTCAGTGTTTTCCATGAATTAGTTTAAAAAATAGAAGTATATATGTTTAGGTTTGATGGCTGTTTCACAGCTTCCCAAATCACCAGTTAGTTCACTTTCGTGTAAATTTAACATTATTTTGTTTTGTTAGCATAATTTTGGACTCATGCTAAAACATATTTTACAAAAAAAGTACCTTGAAAATATTTGAAATTAAAATATATATAACAAAGATTGCACAACGTAAGGCGGAGAATAATATGTACATACACATGTCTATGGCAGTAATGTTAAAACTTAATTTTCTGTTAAACCTTGCCTTATATCGATCTTGATACAACGATAAAAATTAAATCAGTTAAAATTTTTTAAATTGCTGACAAACTAGCGTTGCAGCCTCAGTCTTGAATATTTTTGCAATCAATTTTATGTTTTGTAGTGTTTATGTTTTGTACGTTTTACTTTTTTATTAGTATTCCATGTAAAAGTATTTCTCCTTGATGAAAGTCATGCAATATACCGTTGAAATTACTGTAGCATGCAGAATTCATGGTAAACTTAGCAAGCGTAGCGTCATTGGCTTACTTGGATATAACATAACTGCAAAATGACTGATTCAGCAGAATCCAGCACAAGTCTACAAGAGGAGCACAAATATTTACGCTATATGCCAGTATCAGTTTATAGTTTTGGGTACACATCTACATCTGCTCCAAGAAACTCTGAAACTTTTTTAGCCATCAACTTCATAGTAAATACATGTATTACACAGAAATGATTCATACATTCGTGCTGTATATTTTCTGTTAGTATTGAACCGTACAGTTACACATAAGTTCTTGAACACTGGCTCAATTACGTCTTTCTCGGAATGCAGGATGTTAGAAAGTGAAAGCGTAGGATGGTGGGATGCATGAGGAAACACTTTACTTTTACATTAACAATACTTTCCCCAAGCACCCTGTTTCCTTTTATTTCATTTATAGAATATTTACTCTTGATGAATGTGTATTTTTTAAATATGCAAATCTGCAT
Organism: Entomobrya cf. arborea Gr-Col-00668; assembly: GCA_034699025.1. Classification (NCBI taxonomy): domain Eukaryota; kingdom Metazoa; phylum Arthropoda; class Collembola; order Entomobryomorpha; family Entomobryidae; genus Entomobrya; species Entomobrya cf. arborea Gr-Col-00668. The sequence goes on along the minus strand of JAQIWN010002303.1, from coordinate 15,141 downwards.
TCGCTTTACTTTTTTCAACAAAATTAGTTTAAATAAAGTTATTTTTAGCAAGTTCGAGATTTGGGAAATATATAGCAAATAGAAACCGCCTACACAATGTTTTTTTTTTTGGATTTCATACGAATGTACTTTCACCATTAAATTAATTATATGAAAATTCATCAGCTGCTAACACTGGCCTACTTTCCATAATTAATGATTACACTGCTCCCCGTAGTCATCATAAGTGTGGTTGGGGATGTAGTGGTCGTTCCGGTGGTATGGTACAGATATGTAGTGTGGCCAAGCCACCTTACCACCTACACTACTTTTACACATAGTATCGTTTAAAATATCTATAAATTCAGCTGCATTATAGTGTTTTTTCATTTATATTACATGGGTGTAAAAATAAGTTCCATGTAGGTGTATCAAATAACTTGTATGAATTCATATAACATATAAAATATAATGTATCGTATGAAAGTTCAGGAAGGTCTTTTCCAGTTATAGGTATTCTGTACAGTATTGCCTAGCTCCTGTGGTTCTATGAGCCAGAACGGTGATAATGGGGTGGTGTACCGAAAAATATGGCAACTTGTCATGCAACATCACATTACATAACGATATAAACCATTTGTCCCTCTTTGACTATACAAGGTTCTAAAATGCTCTTACGTTTTGCCATTGACCACAAATAACATGATGTAAAAATTGATGCTAGATTATGCTGGATATTTACATTTTTTTGCAAGTTTTTATATCGCCGAAATAATTTCCATTTTTACCTTGACGTAACTTCTACATTCCTCAGTCCTTTGTACTAAATCGAATGTAATGCATTTGGGAACATGATAAAAAATGTGCTTTCTGGTATCATACGAATAATGGATAAGACTTGTAAGCAAAAAATACAATAATAATGCCAATGCCATGTAAATGTAGACTACAATTCTTCGCTGCAGACTAGGCGCTTGCGATAAAAGCTATTTAGTTTCGTGTTTTCTGAGTAAAAATTCCTGAGTCATAGTATAACTGAATCATGCCACATGAAATACACGTGATCATAGGTCTAAAAAATATTTTTTCCTTTTTTTTCTATTTCTCTAGAAATGCACCAAAGACTGTCGGGTGGAGAGCAAAGACTCCGTTCTGTTCTCCGAAAACCAGGAGTCGGCGGAGTGAAAAAAAGATCAGTCACTTTTAACGAGTCCTTAAATCTATTCTATGATGCTGAATGTTCTTGTTGGATTCATGAAGATGATTTCCATCGTCTTCGTCAGGAAGAGCAGCAGCAAGCACAACAACATCATCACCAGCACCACCAACATCATCAACAATTCATTTATGAACAAACGCATCCGCATTATCCCCACACCCATACCCACCAAAATTTTATTTATGAACCACCACCTATCGAATTTGAAGATCCTCCTACGCTCAGTCCACCCGAAGGTTATAAGGATCGCTTTTTTCCTCAAGAGGATCCCTCCGACCCAGGTACAAAAATAATACATCATAATAATATACACGAGAAATTTCCTATATATTATTCAGAGCACAATAAATGTGCCTACAGATGCCATAACACTACTTACTTGGGTTCCGTCTAGTCGTGGGATGCTTCCGGTTCCTGCAATTTTTATACTTCAATAAAAGTGACAGCTTCACACTGAGTTTCCATAAAATAACGAACAAAGTCATTTATCCTATTGACGGTGAAAGATCTAAAATGGACAGCGAAAGTTTTTTTTGATGAATATACACATATTTTACGTAGATGTAGAATGTAGGATGAGCTAACTGAATAATACTATGGTTCACTTCACTGGTATTAAGCGTACAGCTCTAAAATTTCCTGCCCCACGCAATCGTGTGGGCATGCTGTTAGTTGCTACCGCATGAACCAAGTGTGGATGCATAAATGTACAAGAAAAACCAGAAATATTGCTTCAAACAGACAGGAATATAAGTTTCTGTATAAGTATCAGTTCAAGATGGCATACGTACAAATATAGTAAAAAATATATTATAAGAATACTTTTTTTTGTCCAAAACGTTTGATGTACTTTTTCTCTCAGATACAATTTGTTGTGTATACAATGCACCATGTTTGTTTAATATTGTTTGTCGGACTTTCTCCACTTTCTCTGGTATCTACTTTTCACTCCTTTTCACCGTCCTACCTAATTCAAATTCATATGGTTAGCCAGTTAGCCTTAGCCAGTGACCCAAGTTTTGGTAAAGGAACTCTCAAAGTCCAAACTTTTTTATATTAAAATAGAAAATCTATTCCCACCATGCTTGTAGGAACGAATTATTTTCTTGTACCTTTTACTTTCACAGTATCCACATCAAGAAAAATGAATGGGATGATGAGATATTAACGTATTTTTATGAAATGTAAACAAAATATGATGTTCAGCTATTATAAATTTTCTAAATCTATCAATATATATGTACCTATATAAGTACGTATAATTGCATAGCGTATAGGTAGTTTAAGTGCAAGTAAAGAGATTTTTTTAAATACGAAACTGACTTTTGTCTCGTTCAAAGCGCGTTTAGCCCATTTAGTTTTCTGTACATGTCTGCTAATACATGTGGAAAGAAATGTCTTGCCCGACTGACCTGCCCTACAATAAATCATCTTTTAAGGAGTTCAGAGAAAATACTTTTTACTTTTGAATCCGCACTTCATTCATTTGTCGGTTTGTCGGTCGTCACCTTGTTTGTTTCCAAAATCGTCGAACCACCTTTCTCATGACTATGACTCTTTTGTTCTAAACTTTGTGGGCAACGTTTGTTATTTCTTCTTTCTTTCAATTCTATAATACGAATTTACGACTAACCGGAATTTTCGGCAAGGAAAAACAGAGTAACTTTGTTGTAACTTGGAAGTTGAATGAGTTTGGCGGAAACTCACAAAATTATCTTTCTTCGTACATGGCGTAAAAAGTTTTGGAAATAAACGAAAAAAAAAAATCTTTATAAAATGTAGTACTACTGGTATAGTAGTGGTGGAGAATAAAAGTATAATTTTGTTACTTTCAGATGTCACAAGGGTGGGCCCACCATCGCCTCCGTCTGCAAGGAGGAAAGTTTTTCTTAAAGAAAATTCAACGGACCAACTTCCCCCACCTCCACCACCAACACAAAAAGGTGTTATTCTCAATGGGCTAGAGGACGAAGAAGAGGATGAGGAATCAAAGAAAGGTAGCGGGGCGACTAGTAACTCAAGTGGAAATAAGGGATCCAGGTATGAATTATAATTGTATTGTGGATTTTCAACTAAAGAACATGTCATTTGTTGGCCAAGATTCTAAAGACTATTTATATCTATGTGACTTTTTTTAGATTGGGAGGTATATTAAAAGGTGGCAGACTATGGCGTTCTAATAGTGCGGAGGGTAAAAAAGTAACATCTCCTCCAGAGGAGCCAGACGTAGTCAAATGTACGGAACGAGAAAACAGGGAGCGGTTAGCAGAAAAGGAATCCAATGATCGAACAAATACGTAAGAAAATATGACTTTGGAGATATTAAATTTATGATTAATGGAATGGCTGTATGCAGTCTGTCTGTTAAATTGCAGTGTTTCTTATTGTTTGAACAGAATATCGTCGGGTCCTTCAAGCCCACAAAACCAGGTGCAAAATCAAGAATCGCAATCATCTTACCAAAGTATGCCAACTAAAGTTAGTACAGGAACTGCACCACTTCGAACCTCTGAACAAATTCGTCTCGCCGTAGATTCAACTCTACGTCTTCGGACGAAAAAGACTAAACCTGAATGCTCCTTGTTGGTTGAAAAGTTACGTTGGCTCACATCCTTAGATGATGATGATCCATCGGACTCTTCAAGCCAGTCCGGATTCGCTACATGGCCCTCACGGGATAAAAATGGAACCATTACATCGACGAGCTCCTCCAAAAAGTCTGACGCTGGAACGTCTACAAATGAAGAGTTTGTAAATTCTGCAGGAATACGCCAACCACCCCCAATTTACTCGTCGAGTGAAGCAAAAATTAAGCAAATTAGCTACACACTGGAAGATATTGATGAAGGTCTCAAAGGGTCGGAAATAGAGCTAGAGTCATTTATAACTGAGGATGGTGGTAGAATTGAGAGATTAAAAAAGAGATACAGTGGGGAAGAGCCAGGGGATGACTACGGATTTAGTCGAAGGCCCTCAGTTAAAGGGATCAAGCCAAAGTTTTCATCAACGAATCAAATATTTGCGCAATACACGGCAATGAGGGCAAGCGGTACAGAAACCCCAGTACCTGTGGAATCTCAGTATGAAAACACAAGAGGTCTTCCTCCTCCAGCTTCTTTTGATCAACTTCCAAATCATCTCGATGGTGCTCGAATGCAGCTCAACTATGAAGTTCAAAGTGCAACTGGCCGACCTCCAGAGGAGTCCAGAGCTCATTTTGAAATGATCAGACAGTCTTTTGAGCATGCTAGTTTTTCAAATTTTAATCGACCACATTCCTGGAGCGTATCAACTCTCCCACACCCTCACCACACGCACGCACATTCCAATAGTATTTCATTAGGATCCACGGCATCTCCTGTTCCCCCAAACTCAGGAGGAATGCCACCCAATCTTCTCTCAAATAATTTTGGCAGCACACTTAGCGTTAGTCAACCTATGCAACAGTCCCAAAACAATTTGTCAATGACTCCCTCACCAATAAACGCAAACAACACGCCGGGTGCAGTCCGTGCAGATACCGTACAAATGATGGGTGGTAATCCAACCACAATTTATGGTACCTTGCCCTCCCAGTCTCATATGGCAGCTCAGCAAAATCAGGTAGCTCAACCGGGTCAGCCAATATACGGAACTGTGAGACGAGTGCCCAATGTTATAGGTCGTCCTCTCTTTCTCCATTATGGAGCGTTATCAGTAGAAGCTCATCCCAATAAAATCGTGCAACCGTTCCCAAGACCGACAAAAGTTCCTGAAACTCCTTCTCCCACCCAACAGCCCCCACCGCTACGATACTACGGTCCCCCGATAAGGTACTACAATTCTCCTCCACCGGTGCCGCCAAGATCTGTTACTACTACTGTCAGTGGAGGTATGGGAAATCCAGTTGGTCCTGGGAACGGTGTGCCACCATCAGCAATAACTGACTGTCAGCAAGAGCGAGGTGTACCTGAGGGTGCAACTGACGAGGAACCATCTTTGAAAGAATCGTACTCTATGAATGTGTAACTGGAGGCAGGTGCTAGCATCCGATCAATTTGGAATTAACATTATTATGCGTATGATGTGTAACACTGAGATGACCGTTAGATAATTATATTTTCACCCTAACTCAAATGTTATGGTAGTGATATTCAAATAAATTTGTAGTTCATTTTTGAAGTAATGAATTACGTTATACGTTAAGACGAGTGAGATTCTTGAATAATAACTTAATATTGAAACTCTTGAAATCCTGGGTCAATTGAGAGAGAATCTGAGAAAAAAAATACGTTATAAAGTATTTCATTAAAAAGCTTCAATTAGAGAAAATATTGCTGCTGGCTATTTCTGTCTAATGTAAAAAAAAATAACTCAGCAGCATTAACTTGTTGTACTTGTACCCCTTTTGTGAACTCAAATGATACTCGTTTTATGTACCAAAATGTTCGTAAAAAATAATTAGTGTATGATGTGACTTCTTTTTTGAGAGAAACATTTGCATGAAAACTCTGAGATAATTTAGGAAAGTGAGTCAAAATAAATACCAAAGATTTTATCATATTATAACACTAAACTTAACTGATTATATGTATTCAGTTTTTAATAGTTAGTTTAGCATTTTCAAATAAAAAATGTAGTAGTAATACTGCCACCCACATACCACGAATTTTGTACGATTGTCGGCTACTTAAATCTGAAAAATCTCAAATTATTATATACAAATCTTTGAAAACTGGTTGCTTCCCTCTGTCTTCGTGCTTTTGTAGCAGAATACATACTAGTTGTATAAATGCGTGCAACTTTACGTGTTAAGAAAACTATGTTTGCGTGGGTATAAAGTAGCATTTCTACGGTTTTACTTCGCATTGAATTGTTAAGTTCGCCCTGACTTTTTTTATACTATTGCATTTCAGGTCATCCAAAAATACTGGAGTACATTATGCTATAAAATAGATGCATTTTGTTCAATAGTTTTTAAAGGCTTATTAAATTGTGGAAAGGGGGCATCCCTAATATCGTGCCAAAAAAGATTGACTTATACTCCACTAAGCTTACGAAAAAAATTTGTTAAAACACGCGAAAGTATTTCTTCTTAACAATTTTTTTTAGTAATTCGAAGTTTTTGTGAGGATAAAATTACACAAGAATTTATATAAGGACGATTGTTATATTACATTATTATGATTATATAAAATAAATCATCAAACTAGAAAAATAAATTTCTTGTGAATTGTAAAGATTTTTTTGTGCATAAAATATGATGTATGAGCATGCATACAAGGTGCAGATTGTGAGCATAATGGTTTCATCCATACATGTCATTTTACATGATCGTAAAATGACTTCATGAAAATAAAATAAATGAAGAAACTGAAAGAAAGTAGGAATTTCGATATAAACCGTTTATTTACAAATGGCAGTGATACAAAACAGTAATACTCTTTCCATATTTTAGATATTCAATTAAAATATTGGTTATCCTTTCACAGTTTTGAAATTACCACAATGTGCTAATTTACATACATTGTCGAGAAACCTTATTTACTTACGCTCTTTAAAATTTAATTCATAATTTGTGTTTCATACACAATTTCTACCCGGGATAAATGACTAATAATATTTTCAAAACAAAATTTTCATAGAATGAATTGCCAATTAATATGAATTAATCCAGTACCATTTTAGTTTGGTTCTCAAAAATAAATATCTATCTGAACCTATCAACTTGTCTTAAACATTGCAAAATCCCATAATCCAAATACCAAACAGAGTTGGTATACCCAAAAAAAACTGAATACTAAAAAATTCCCGACAAAATTATTTATCCATATACGAGTGTGTTTTAAAAAGTACAAATAACAATGACCAATAACTAGAACAAATAATGTTTCACTACAACAATTTTCTAAATTACTCATTACTCAATAACAGACAATCTTTCGATGAACCTACTATATAATATAGTATAATCAGATGAATGAGAAACAGATTGTTACATTTTACCAAGATACAATTACATCTACGTACCCTTTCCCCATTCCAAAATAATTTTCACAGTTAAAGCCAACTATCGACAAAGTCACAAGAAAAACCTTGCACTTCTAGCAGAAAATTCGGTCCCCTCCTTTTATTACGTTCAAGATTACATTTGATTTCTCATCTTTTGATTTGTGAGCTACCTATTTAATAGTTTAACAGTAACAGTATTCCAAACAAAAATGATACTTTTGACTAAATAAATAAATAACAGATTGAGCTGATAGATTGCAGTCATTTAATTCTTTTCCCTTTTAGAAAGTTAAAAAGGTATACTTCAGATTTCCCAAAAAGTGGCAAAATAAAATTAATTTCGTAAATAATAAAAAAAAACTTTCTCTGCTTACTCTACTACTGCCGTACAAAATTGAAAACTTGATTCTGGTTTAAGGAGTTTATATGCATAAAATGTTAAATGAGAAAAGATTAATATTATGATACTTTTTCATACAGGCCATGAAGGCAGCGGTGGTAACCCATCACCTGCAAAAAGGGTTTCTTCTTCCCAATTACTAAGTTTGGTCTTGTCCGTAGCACTAATAAGGTCCGCTACCAAAACTATCGATTTTTTGGATTTATCATGGCTGATGATGCCATTATCACCTTCTGCACCTGAAGAACCTTTAACTGATTTTGACTGCTTAGAGTTAGTACCTTTAGAATTCTTAGGACTTAGCCTTGCAGGACATACAGTTTGTCTTGTTGGCGGAGATAAAGGAGGAGATCGACTTGTGAACCGTCTTGTCACCCCGTTCATGCCTGAAAATCTGTCGGTGACTGAAGCTGACGGGGAGACGGGTGGACTTGCAACTTTATGCCCACTTATACTATTTGTACCATGAGATTGATTTCTGGGAGATGATTTTGGAACTGACACTAGCCTAGAGTTGGATACACCATTTGAATGAACAGAGATGTTGGTGGACACTCCAGAACCGTCTCCACTTCGCAATGATGCTTTCCTTTCCGAAGTCTCGATATTCTTCACTAAATTTTTCACAGGACAGTTGACGTAATTGTTATTATTACAACGATGAGTTTTGGACAGTACTTTACATCTTGATTTATCTGGCAGCTGCCCACTGCTAGAGGTTTCAGGGTCATCTCCAGACAACAAGGTTACCACGTAAGGATCAGAGAGAAACTGTATTGAGTCCCAGAGGTACTGAGCAGCACCAAGCTCTTCCTTCTTTGACTCACTCTGGTTTGGTCTGGGCGAGGATGACAAATGGCGTCGACGCACTGATGTTGGAGTTATATATTTCGGTGGTGATAATACCCTTGGAGTTACTACAGGCGCTGTGGCTACAGGGGCTGAACTTGGTAATGGAGGAGGTAATAGCAGCGCCTGCAACGTGGTTTCAGACTGTAAATTGTTAACACTTGACGAGGGTGAAGTGTCAAGCGTTACAGAACTCCTGGTGCTGCGGGTGGGCCTCTCTGATGCTAATATAGCAATAGTCGAAGCGTGACAACGGGGAGATTTTCTGGAATTCCGTGCAGGTTTGGAACGAGATCTTCGAACCGTCTTATCCATTTCGTAGGGCAACACCAATGATTCCTGAAGTGGACTGACGAAAGACGAATGTGGAATAATGGAGGTTTCAGTACGTGTGAACGCATTGTACCATGGCTCATTTACAGGTGGTTCCTAATAAATGAAGAAAAATAATAAATATACACTAGAAATACACCACATTACATTCTTCTAAAATTATTCATAGTCATAAAAAGGAAACCAGGTAAACAGAGGAAATAAAATTATGTCCATACTTCAAACGAATAGCCCCAGTCGACGCTAGTTAACATTTGTTGAAATTGGACGGTTCTGGCCTCATGGTCTACGGAGTCCGGTGAATAAAGAAATGGAATTGGCGACAAAAGCTCAGGCTTTGGTGATTCTGGTTGTGGTTGAGGTTGGCTACTTCGGTCCTTCACTGAATTACTTGAACACATTTCGGGAGTCTTCTCTTTGTGCTTCCTATTTTTGACACGACTTGCAGCTCGTTGAACTTCAGGCTTTATCTTCTTCCTTGGAGGTGATGGGTCCCGTGTTACTTCTCCACTTTCGGAAGATGAAGATTTTCGCAGCTTTGATTCGAGAATGGGAGATTTTTCTAGCAAATGTCCTAATTCATTCACTCTCCATCGCCTGTCAACAAATAAGCATATAATATTATTACTGTTCCTCAACTATTATGTTATACAACTGAACCATTATTAGTATGCCATTAAAATACCGTTTTTTTGGAGGAGGGGAAGGAGGTGATAAAGGTGGTAACTCCACTTCATGCTTTTCCGCCGCCGTTTCGCCAAATAAGAATGATTCCGCTTCACAATTTAGCACCCACAGAGCTGATCTTCTTTTCCCTGCCTTATCTTTAGATTGGGGTGAATCAGAATTATTCGCTGGATGTTTACCATTTGGGGATGTTGGGGGAGAAGAATAATGAAGTTCCCCACGTCGTCTCCTGCCAGCCATCTCTCTCCTTCTTCGATTTAGAACCACCTGTCGAATCCGATTCCTGGAAGTGGGCATCCCTGTTCTAGCGACATTATTTGAAATCCCATTTTGTTGCGCGTGATTTCTAGTAGAAACACTCCTGTTCCTCCGCAAGTTCAACCCTTCCGATTTCTTATTTCTTTCTCGTGTAAGAACTTGCGTTGAATTCGAATTTTCCGAGCAATCTTTGTTTCCACTACCGTTGGAGTTGTTGGAATGCTCTTCAGAATGCTCACCCCTCCTACTTTTCACCCCATTCAACCCCCTGTAGCTTTTGTAGTGCCTCGCATACATTTTTTCACCTGAGACACCTATAGTACTTTTAGGAGACGGAAGAGGCGATGCGATACTGCTTGAGGTAGTATTTCCGGAATATTTCTCAGGTCTTTTTCTTGGAGTCCCGTCAACCTCATTTGATTTTTGTCGGCTTGATGTCTTCAATGAACGACCGGAAAGACGACTCCCCACACGCAATCTTGACTTGGAGCGCGTTAAGATGGGCTCCTTCACTGATCCATTGCTAAGCGTCTTCTTCCCTGGTGTCTCATTTGAATGGTGATTGCGAGACCTAATTCAAAACAAAGAGAAAAACAGTTTGTTATTGTTTTTGTTATTGTAAATTTCAGTTCGAGTTCGAGTCGTCCAAATAGAATCGAGAAATGTCTCCCTTTGTTCATTCATTTTGCTACGCTCTACGCTACGACAAAAAAATACATTCTCTCGTAATAACATAAATGATATGATCGGAATGCAACTATTACATTTTGACTAAACATCACGAATTTCAGTGCATGATGCACTTGCCTTTGACTGATGCTGCATTGCACTTTTCTGGTGAACGAAAAACAGTGAAATAGAATATCTGTTTTGGTTTTTTAAAACCCAGACCGTGGCCAGTTGCAATTCGAAGAAAAAGTAAGAGCACCTTTTTTCGATTGGCAAAAAAAGTACAAGCGCTAGCGCCTCAATTTTATCATATCCATCTGTACTCATACTTCATTCTTTGTTTTCCGGCAAAAACCCACCCCACTGCTTTGCATTGGTTGCATTTTATTTAGCATTGTTATGAAAGTACCGTCTGTCTGGCGTCTTCTTTACTATTTTTTTTTGCGTTTAAACGTAAAAGGATGATTCTGATTCTGCTGAATTGATGAAGACAAGCAAGGGGGTGAGGGTGAGGAAGTGAGGAATCTTCTGTTATTTACTCTATGTTCTGTTGTGTTCCCAATTGCACTTACGCATTACTCACTGGGCATCATGGAAATTAAAAACCCTCAAATTTTACATGACATGAACAATGAGATGATGATATTTACCATGATTTTTCGAACGAGATGAATAAGTTATCTTTATTGCGTTGTTTTGTTGAAAAAATCTACTATTTACTACCCTTCTCTTCCCAATGCATAGTTTATCAGTGTTCCGGTTCATCATTTAAAAATTCACACAATACTCTCTTCATTTTAAAGAGGTACTGTTACATCATCATGGCATGGCTCAGTATGCAATGGCTCGAAATTAAATGACAATTATTCACCTGTTCATTAAATTTTGTGCAAATTTTTAATCTAATTATTTTGAAAGTTCACAGTTCATGCTTGTCATTTAAAATTTGGATGTTGTGCAAATAAATGTAATAGTTTGTCTTTAACTGAAAGCAAACCTACCAAAACTAAATACTGTGAATACTATACACATTTTCCCGTGTTTTAAACTCAGAGATTACGTTATGAGATTCATAAGCCGTTCTTCTCGTGATTATGCTATCCAGGTAGTACAAGCTAGCATGTGTTAAATGTTCTGTTCTATTTATGCTTATCGTACAAAGATAAATGCATAACCAACAAAACAACATACAGTTGACTTGACAGTGCGTGTGTAGTAAGTAAAGTGGTATCATTCATAGCTTGTCAGTCGCATTGTTTTTGATTCAGATTAAGAGTGCTAAGGAGGAATACAAATATATGACTCTCTCTGACTGATAGTGAAAAGAGGATATGACATGATATATTGTAGACTAAACTAAACAGAAGGTAAGCCACATAGGTAACTAAACTGCTTCTCTACCAATATCACAGTTTTTTGTTAAGAGTTGCGTACATCTTCTCTTGCAGCTTGTGCCGATTCCCCCACAGAAAAAATTACTTGCACTTGGTTCGATATTGAAAATAATGTGTACATTTTTAACTGCTTGCGAATGCGAATAATAATATAGTAGCTGTCTCAGTCTGTGCAGACTTAGGAAAAAAGAAAAACTACAAATTGACTTGTATTTCTCTATCTATCTAAGCCGAGGAGGGAGCAGGGGGTGATTCTGATGACTCTTTTCATCAGCCAGCAAGAGAGAATTGCAGCCTTCCTTCTTCGCCACTCTCAGCTCAGCACTTACTCATAAAAAACATTTTTGTATCTGCGTACTTTTGTAAAAACTTGTCAGAGTCAGAGAATATGAGTAAGGAAAAAAACTCATAAAATCAGCTACTACTGCATACTAGCCTGGCCTGGCGCAGCTACACTCATTGTATACTTTTTAAACTCCCTTTTTGCTGTTATACAATACACAACTGATATATGTGCAAATGCAAATGTGCAGAAACGAAAATGATTAAACACAGAATTTTGACTGTGTATAAAGAATGTGCAATGCGTGTGTGCTATACACTACACAAAAACTTGAACAAAGCACACACATCGACATCATTATATCATGTAAGTGTGAAGTGAATACATACAAAACTATATGTACCCAGGTTGACTGACTTGCCTCACTATTGTTGATTTGAGGGGAATGTTTTAGCTTTAGCTCGTAGAATTGTATATTTGCTTTAAATTATTTTGATGTTTGCTTGTAAAAAAATTGTACACGAGGATGGATATAAGAAGAAAAACGGATTTGAATTTTATATTGTGCGATGTGATTCAATATTGCGTAGGTATCAAAACAAAAAAAGTTTGACTGACTGTTTACCTACCTACACTGCTGTGTGTGATGTGAGGTGCGGTAATTGATGATAAGATTTTCGTTTTTTAAGCTTAAAGGGGTACAGAATTTTGCGTACACGTTTGTAATTGCCAATTGCATACACACCAAAAACAAGTACTAGAAATATTGCATGTTTTTTTTTGCTTTAGTTGCATTGTGCCAACAAAATACGCTAAAAAACGATAGCTTCTGCAAAAGTACAGGTTAGGTGTGCATTTTCTTGAGATAGGCTTTTTAAATCGTGATCATGAATCATATCTTTTTAAAGGTAGCTGAAAAATTTATGTAGGGTTATAGAAATCGAGCATGTAATAATGTAATAGCACAGCACAGTTCACACAAGAAAAAAAATATGCAAAATCTAATAGGCTAATACTAATGGCTAATGTGCGTATATCACTAGAAGCACTATAATGGGTGCACATGCGTAATGTGTGATGATGATGATAGTTGTGTTAAGTGTCACAATGAAATTTCGACATCAAAACAAAGAATATAAACACGCATGAAAGTGTGCCATGTTGGTATTTAAGTGACTCTGATTTCTGTACTTAATCAAGACATAATTAATATTCTGAGGGTTTTTTTATCAATGTATATTTAACGATTTCATATTTAAGTACTGCCACATGCCACATCACATCACCCTGTCTCTCATATGCACATATTATATGCATACACTAAACATGTATTCATTACACCGCACACTTTTGTAAATTTTTAAATGTAAAGTTGTATTAAAAATACGAAGAATTCAACCTAAATGACATATTGTTTAATTAAATTCGTTTATAACTGTTAATTTTATGACCATTCATACCTGCTGTTCTCGGTGCCCGTTGCTCCGGAGCTGCTAGTTGCAGGCAACTGCCGCATTGTGGCAAATATTCCTCTGCTCACATTGCTCAGTTTCAACCCAACTGTTACTGTCTCGGATGCAACCAGTGACAGCAGGCGACCAACAACTCGTTGAATACCGATTTTTACAAATTATAATTTCGAAAAATTAGAAAATTCACTCAAAACAATAAATAAATGTCTTAAAGACGAGAAAGCTTCGTAGTTTTACTCAATGCACCACCAAAATGCGCATCAAGTCACTTGCAGATGTGGAAACACAGGTGCAGTTTCAAAATTAGAAAAAATTTCGTTGATGGAGCACAGTTGCGCTTTTAGATGAGCAGCAATTCAATATATAGCTTTCCGGTCATTTATACCGTATGCTAATGATATGAGCCTGAAACGATGAGCTTAATTAAAACTGTTTCATCTTTAAAACAACTAGGATTAAATATTCGCCCCACACAAATACGCATTTAAATTCACTTTTTCAACTCGCGTTTAAAAAGGTTTCACACCCGAGAACTATCACTTAGAAAAAACGCTCGCATAATTGTATAGAAATTTAGAAAAAATCTACTACTTCGTATAATCAAGTAGATTCCACGTAGTCAGTAAAATAATATAAAACCAGAACTTTTCATTTAACCACGAACTAACTCTCAAGAACTTTACAGCTCCACACAACACGAAGTTATTTTACCCTCCAAAGACGACACCAACTTTCAAAATACTTTCTTCCCCACTTAATTTGTACAAAATTGTACGAAAAAAATGGTAAAAATATTCGCTTTTTTCTGTCTTCAATTTTATTTATTTATTTATTTCGTTGTTTTTATTTTTCCCAGTTAAAACACATCAAATAGTCAAGTCGATCAGTCAGTCTAATATAAAAATTATTAAGAAAAGGGATAAATATTATTGTTGCATTCAACTCTTATAACATGAAGGACGTATCCGTATCTTCATACATGTTCGTTTTTATAATGAAATGCACTGATGTATTTCTCATACATCCCCACCACTGCCGTTAGTACTTTTACCATACTGTACAAATATAAGTTGCTGTATACGTGGTGTTGAATACTGTAAATATCTGTTCGTTAATACTTTTTTTTCTCTTATATTGAATTGAATATAGTTTTATAACAGTGTATGCAACATGCAACAATATATATAGACATATTACAGCATTACAGTAGTCATCCAATCCACCACTGTTCAGTTCACATTTACACAATCTGTCAGTCTTATAGTAAAATAGTTCTGTTTTAAACGAACAGAAAATAAGTGAAATTTTAACAGACAGAAATTAAGAAGTAGTGTAGTAAAATGAACATACGAAGTTGCATATATGTCTTGTAATTTGTAATATGTGCACTCATACTTACAGCTTCGGCTAACTTATAGTTTAGTAGCAAGTACAACACAAGTTTGACTTATAAGCTATCTTACATATTATAATTTTGTACTATACCATTTGAGCCTTAGAGAAGTAAGTAACGTGTAATATGTTGTGCACTGCATACCCAAAAACCCAAGGAGTTAAAGAGAAGGGTTTGTATTTGACCGTCATACTTGATGCTCTTATTGCTCTTA
>JAQIWN010002302.1:0-16377 GCA_034699025.1 Entomobrya cf. arborea Gr-Col-00668 | reverse complement strand
AGAGGAAGGCGTAGAAGAGGTATTAGTGGTAGTGATAACACAAGAAAAATAAATATAAAAGTGAAAGTAGTGGCAATGATAAATATTTGGTTTTGCATGTGAATAGGTGGGCACAAATGGATGCATAAATATCATGGATTTTTACTTACTTGTTATACAACACAATATCTGGTCGCCAAATATGATCCGAAGGCACGTGGAGACTTTTCACACCTCCATACTCTGTTGGGTCCCATGTTAGTTTGTAGTCAACCCAAAACTGGAAAAAGGAAAATCCAGCTTAAAGAATGTGATGACAAGATTAAACAGATATTTTTTTGTTTGAAAGCAAAATAAATTAATTGGTGACAACGCAATTATGTTTTAATTAGAATATTTGTAAAAAACAACAAACTTTTTTTTCTGCTTACCTGTTCCACCCACAGATTGGTTGTCATTATTTGATTTTTGAGATTCTGAAACACACAAAAAATAAACATGTTATTTTGTTCTTGGTACAAATGTTTTCATTTACAACTACAAGGTAATATTATCAAGTTCTGTACAGGACTGTACTTGTTTTCATTCTAAACTTTAACTTACACAGAAACCATATGTACTACGTAAATGTCACGTGTACGTCATAAAATATATTTTATTCCCTCAGAACTTTCCAACAGAAAAGTATTCAACAAAAAAAAAGTTTGAATAATAAATAGTGTGTTAAATGTGAAGCTTCCTCGGTAAAGTGTTAAATATCGTTCTGTGTAGCAACAGCAACTTAACTCTTACTTCTTTTCCACTTGACTTGCATCAACTTTTTTCTCACACAATTTCCTTCTTTTTGAGACTTTTTGCTAATATTTATGCGTAAGCATGCTCACGAATAAAAAAGTAAAAAAAACTCGGGAAATCGTAAATAGTTAGCAAAATATCGTGATATATGATAAATGCATACATAACATTTATACATAGTAGATGACATGTCGAAAGTTTGCATTTTTTTGTTGTGTCACGACAGCTCACAAACTTACTTATTTTATTTCACTTCTATGAAGTTTTACTTTACTCATCCATTTTAGCAGAACTTATTGTGTAAGAAGAAAAAAGTATGTAGGTAGTGGACTATGAAAAGTAACTGCTTCCTACGGAACTTTATTTGATGAAAGTCTTTCTTTTTTGCAATCATGCCATACAAGTACAATACATTAATGAATAAAATTTGGAGTAGGATTATTCAAGCACACTGTACAATCGTTGAAAAGAATAACGTTAACTGTTATAGATTTCAATAAAGCTTTAGTACTGCCATAAGAGATACAAATACATATTATTCTAGATTGGCCTTGCATCCTGTCACAAACGAACAAATGTAAAGAACAACAATTTCTCGAAACATATTTCATGCTTGGTCAATGGTGATGATTTTATAGGATCACACTATTTGTTCGTTCATATACAATATTTGATGTGTAGTGACCGTATGTCCCTCTTCATGCTGCGATTGACTATTTCAGATGGCTTCGAAGATTGTAACCAAGTTGTTGTTGTTGAAAACTGATTGAGTAAATAACATTCAATCAATTATTTTTCTGGTTACAGTAATATGATCAAAGAAATAAGAGATTAAGCAAGAAAATTCAAAATCTTCTTGAAACATTTGTGTGAATGAGAAATATTAATTTTAATCCAAAAAATAAAGACTTTTACATATTACGTCTAGTTCGTTTCGATATAACTTCAATTTTGATTATGTAATGAAAAGACTTTGTAGACAATGCTGCATTAAACTTTGTCATAAAAATAAAAAGAATACTTTTCTAATCTTTACTGCTGTTAAAGATTGCGATAAGAATAGCCACCATCATTTTTAAGGGCAACGTAAACATTATTTATTTATGTATGATCATGATGGTGAAAGTATGAGAGAAAGGAGGCGGTCCATAGACGACAGGACGGAATTTATTAAGAAAGGGTGGAAAGAATTAAATAAATTCATAAAATCAAGCTTTCTTTTACACAAGTACGGAATAACAATGATGTAGGCTAGAATTAGGTTGTGTTTTCGACTCAGGATGCGAAAAGTAATCACATTGTATTTGCGAGTCCAATACAAAATAGGCGTTGAAACAAATTCGCCTGGAGACTCTTATAATTTTCATGGTAGCTATTTATTGTGAAATAAAATTATTCTTATTACTTAAACACTTACACAATTGTAACATTGTATCAGTAATTTTATTCCGTTTAATTTAAAACGAAACTTACATACAGTAATTTTGACATTTTTTTGGGTTATCTAAAAAATCGACTGCATGCAATTTCCCGTCAAAAAAATTGAACCTCGATGATCACATGAAATGCTTCGAACAATTAAGTGCAAGTAACTGTTGATCAAATTTTCGAAAAAAGGAAATTATACCTCACAACCTAAAAAACTTTTAGGTAGGGTACTTAAAACGGGTCAGTATAATATAATGGAAATGCCTTCAGTCGACCGTGCCTACAGACGAATTTTTTTAGTCGACTTAGTTAATTAATCGACCGAATTTTTAGTGGAAATTTATTAGTGGAAACAGTCTTAGAAGAATTTTCTTTGTCGAATGCGGATTTGTATTTATTTCAAGTGTCAATGTCAATACTACAAGCATTCATTAATAAAACTTATAACTCAATCTAAATAATTAAAATTTACAGAAACACCCAAGTGCATAAAACAAAGCAAACCTTTAAATATAATTTTAAAAACTAAAGAACTAACTAACTAGTCGTCGTTGTTGCATTCGTTCGCAACGATTATGAGTACACATGTTTGATGTATTAAATGCAAGTCTAACTGGTCATGATGGCCATGATGCATAAGAATTTTCATCCTTTTCATCTTCGTATTCTGTTTTGCTATCGTCGGTAGTATTAAAATGTAACCAATCTCTTTCACTTTTCTTTGCTTTATG
The DNA here is from genome assembly GCA_034699025.1 of Entomobrya cf. arborea Gr-Col-00668. Lineage (NCBI taxonomy): Eukaryota > Metazoa > Arthropoda > Collembola > Entomobryomorpha > Entomobryidae > Entomobrya > Entomobrya cf. arborea Gr-Col-00668. The sequence goes on along the minus strand of JAQIWN010002302.1, from coordinate 13,444 downwards.
CACAGATATCATGTTATATATTGACTATAAGTTATACTAGAGTTTTTCTTTAGTCATCGAATTATTTATTGTATAATGCCACCTCAAATTAAACAATGATTGCATAAGACAATTGTTCGAAACCAACATGTAGTCGACTAATTATGACGTAGACTGCTTATATAGTCGACTGAATACTGTATCGACTATACTCGCAGTCGACTAATTATACGTTCCACTAAATTCGACTAATTTTGATAGGTCGACTAAACATGCATTCGACTAATAAAATTCAGTCGACTAAATAAATTCGTCTATATATTTTCCAAAATGTATGGCGTCGACAAAGTACATTTCCACTATATTATTGCCTCCCACTTAAAACCGGTATGTGTTCATGTACATGCACGTGCATAGAAGACGCCTGATTCTTGAATATTGAACTCTGTGCCGACAGACGACGGATTGATCCGTTGACAAAAAGTAGTACAAACAAATTAAAAAGGCATGAATCGAACCAAAAACTTAAATTTTCATATTTTCAAAACTATTGAGGTTTACATTACTGTCTTTTGACAAAGTTTGGTCCGAATAATGCTCAAATTTGTCGAACTAGCACACTATTTTTTTGATCATTTAAAAAGCATTACATTGTAATCGACCATTACTCCGATTTGACTCGAAATCAAATCAGTTATTCTTATTGACTACACGAACTTGTATACAAGTTTCATCAAAATCGAATGAAGCGAATTCGGGATAGTGTGCTCGCAGACAAAAAACGGACAGATAAACTTTATCACCCACCCCCATAGTAAAAACAGGAATATCAGGATCAGATGTGCTAACAAATCGATCATATTTCAAATACTACTTTGCTACATGCGTACTTAAATGATTTATTTATTTAGCAAAACTTGTCATATATTTTTATGAAGTATTCAGTCATGCTCACGTAGAATACTAACACTGCAACTGTAACTATCATGTTTTACTACTTGTTTAAAGAATTCGTGAGTACAGCACAGTCCATGTTCGGAGCGGAAATAAGTTCACTTAAATTATATATGTGATCAAAAGGGCAGATAGTCAAACTAAAACTGCAGACTAATAATAGTATTCGATTCGCCAAGTTCAGATTATTAGTTCGTATTAAAATGTATGTGAATGTTGAGAACACCTAACGTAGACACTCAGTTTTGTGAGAGAAAAATATACTACTGACACAAAGTTTGGTGAAGCACATATAAGCTTAGTTTATTACACAGCTTAAAATGTAGCAGTACTTTCGTCATCCGTGAACATCCGTCTGTCTGTCAACACGACAGCTCAAAATTATTTTGGGCGATTTTGCTTGAATTCAGTCATGCCTTGACGTCTCAGCGGCTACAAGCATTTTGTTTGGTTTTCTGTACTTACGTAGAGCGTTCTGACATTCACCTTTAATTTTTAATCGATCAAATGCTTAGCTGCATGTAATTACTTTTATCTCATCTCCTTAAGTGAAATTTAACCCCGCCACCGTATATTTCTGAACATATACATATAATGGAAGTGACTTCGGCCTAATCCGATCCTCACGAATAACACTCCAAACAAATGTGTTTAAAAGTAATAACATTTGTGTACAAAACATTTAAGCAATCACTGGGCTCATTTTGAAGAAAGTGGAAAATCTAAGTGGCTCATTATTTACCAAACAGAGCTTATTCATTATAGATGCCTGAACCAACTTTCTCTTTTGTCTGGGCTCTCTAACTTAATCTCTTTTTGGACGCAACATTACAAAACAACAACACAGGTATGTAGTCTGCAGTTTTAATATTACTGTGTGGACTACTGTTATGTGTTCTGAAACTAAGCGAGGCCTTAGAATACAACAAAATAACAGTACAAACCGTAACCTATAACCATACTTTCTTTTGTAATGAGATTCATTTTCATAATACAATATTATTACGCTGCATAATATCGTTTGCATGAGTTCTCTCTATCTCAAAGTAGAGAAGTAAAAGATGCATGTAGAGCACGTGAAATCATAATAAAAAACGTACTCTACGTATCTCTATCCATAAATGGGAAAATAACGCGAGTTCCATTCCGCCACCATCGCCATCAGCACCAGCATTATATGCAACTAAAATACCCAAAGCTACCAACACCATTTTATACCCATAATGCTTTGTAAGTTACGTATAGGTGTTTAAAGTGTACACATGCACAATCAGATTACAACAACGAACACACACTAAACAAATGAAAGAAAACGAAAAAAGCAGCTTAAAGTTTCCACTAGGAGAAAAGGGAAAGCTGTGATGGTGGTGGTGGTGGTGATGAGGAAACAACAATACGTGAGGATTGGCTACCCAGCAGCAATAGTGGCAGCAGCAATAGTGGCAGCAGCCGTTTGCATGGCTGAACTTGTGCGACTCCAGGGTGTCTGTGTGCACACAAATATTCTAAATTGCAAAAAACCAAAATCTGGAGTTTCCATTTTTTACTCTTCATACTGAAATTATATAATTTAAAGCATATAAAACAGTAAAGAAAATTATTTTAAAAAATTATATGAATTTCCGTTGCATTGGTAACCAATTTTATATTATGCTAGTTTTGCATTGTTTTATTTTTAATAAACTACCATTAGAAATAGAAATAAATTTTCTAAATAATTAAAAATCCAAAAAACCGACTTTGTCTTTAGTTAATTAAGTTATTTATATTCTGTATTATGTTGCTCACGGCAAACTTGTAAACATTGAAATGGGGTTCGAAATCTCCATGCAAAAACAGAGTGGATGATTTTGTCATGTAAAAAGGTATACGGTATGTGGTGGCTCTGACTTCGTTGAGACTCTGCTCTCTATGTTCACATGAACTAGAAAAACACAAAGAAGTTTTCAATGTTCCCTGTTGTGCCATAAGTATCAAAGTTTTTTGCTTAAAGCGACTATTTTATGTTCCTAAGTATAGTTTTCGTTCTCCTAATAATTCCATATGTACACCCTATAACAAAGCTGAAATTTTTCGTTTCTTTCACACACAAATAATGCAAGTAAACAGTATATAGACTATTTTGCCACAGAGTTTTTACTATCATCTCAGTCATCATAACAAAGTTTGAGCAAAATACCAGCTATAACATTCGATCGACAGTGAGTAAATGGAAATTGTGTACATTACATTTCTAAAGCATGTATGTCTTCTATCAGCAAGAGTAGCCTGCGAATGGGCAAGCAAGGTGGATAAATAACAACTCCTTTTGAATTCGAAAATAAAATAGACTCTCACACAAATAAACCATTTCACAATAAGTGTAGCGGCAACTGCAGGCATGCTACTTTTATTCTCTTTTGTTGAAAAGAGTGAAAAGATTTGATCTTGAGAATGAAGTCTCGTCAACTGCTATTTGATTACAGATTATCTATCCCATTCACGTGAGTTGAGTGAGTAAAATGATATTATACTACTGCCAACTCACCGTCACAAAAAGTGAAAGCCTCCTGGCCATGATCACCAGAATAGAATAATATCTGATTATTCTTCCTGCATTAAATGAAATGACATTATCGCTTATGGGATATGTTCCTTTAACATTCTTCCAGTAATCTAATAATGTTTTAATTTCGTTTATACAAAGTTGGTTAGGTAATTAATCGGATTCTTATTAGGAGGAGAAGGGGAATTTTACTCTTCGAATTTATAAAGTTTGGTAATCGAGTCAAATGGCGAAAATAAGCGGGAGAATTTCCAAACTTGTAAGGGAAAGTACTGGAATTGATCGAATTATCAACTTTATCGGACCAGTCATTGATTAGAACAATAAGTGACGCTATTCTATTATTGACGCTACGTACTATATTTCACATCCAGCATCTGAACATCTCATTATTCTCCTGCTTTTTTTTTATCTTGGCAAAGAAAAGAAATGGAAAGTAACACTCGACATTGTCTTTTGGCATATAAGCTTCGCCGAATGAAATTTTATCTTTTGAACAAGAAATGATGCGAAGGAAGATGAGCTTTATATTTTGCTTAGTCATTAAGATGAAGATTTTTTTTTACTTTATTGCCAATGTAAGCAGATTGGCAGAATTTGTGTTCGGAAATCATTGCCTATTAGAAAAGTTACTAACTGAGCTGTGGTGTAGGCTATTTGAGCAGGTCTGGCTACTGACATGCATAATATGTAAATTCGTTCCAGGGAATCTTGGTGGCAATGGTGACGGCAGTGGCACAGCTTTCTTTCTGGATTGCTCCGTTCTCGTCTTGTTCGTCATCATCCATTTAAAACGTGAGCAAACAGAAGTTGAGTTAGTTCCAATTAAGTTAAGCCTTCCTGTCGCTATGATTTCCTTCGATGATAAGTTCCATATCGCTACGAGCACCAAGTTGTGTTCACCCTTAAGCGGCATAAAGCTAAAAACGTGTATAGTAGTTTAACATGCTCATGTACATCTGACATCATATACTTATATAACACTTAGGGAACAACAACAATAATAATAGAAGGAATGAGTAGTAGTGATACTTCGCCCATTTCCACCATCAACCTTACCATGCATACAAACTAGATGGTTATAGTGACATCCTCATTTTATTATAAAATCCCTTCAGACCCTTATGTATGCATGTACAATAATAATTCGTTTTCATATTTAGTGTGTAACTATTCTCAGGGTCTTCACCAAAGTCAACTTTCTTTCCTTTTTTTCTTTTCTTCCTTCCTGAAAGATATCGATCCGAAAAGAGGCTTGTAGTACACAAGAAAGAATAGGAAAAGAAGACGCGATGGTGGTGGTTAGTGGTGCTAGAAGACAAGAGAATAATAGAGAGACAGAGAAGAAAACCTGGAGGAACCAGAGGCACTAGAACAAGTAAACTCGCAGAATCTGCTTTTTAGATTCCCAGGAAAAAAAAACGTGGTGGTCGTATCAGTAAAGCAAGTAGGCAACGTTTGCATTCTCATTTCGAAGGAATAAAAAGGAAGGTTTAATATAAGCAGAAACAGTTACCTTAGTAGTAAATATATGCATGTTCTTTTAGACACACAAACATGTACACACTTAATACATGGACTGAAGCGTACTTTCTTTATCAAATGTGTACCCTTTATTGTACTTTTGTTATGTAATAATGGAGGTAAACGTATACTAGTTTATTGTTTAGTAGGTTTCTGTCCACATATGCGTACAAGCATATAGCCGCCACGAGAAAAGTTGTCCGGGTTTTCTTTCCTTTTTGAGTACTTGTGAGAAATGAAATCCAACTGTTTTTAATCCAATGCGACTGATGTTCCTGTTCTCTACGACGACACTTGGATATGTTTCTTGTTGGAAAGGAAAATAAAGTGACTCCGTAAGAAAAAAAAGGTGAAAGCGTATAAACTTTTTGTAGCTTGGATTGGACTAGAGAGGAACACAATAGTAGAGAGGAAAATATATTTACGTCTTGTTTCATTCACAAGACGCTGATTTTCCGGAGCAAGTAAATAGGCCATATGTGAATAGTCAGAGCAGAGATGAGATCTTGGTAGTAGTGGTCATAAGTCTGCAGATAGCCTGTAGCTAGACAATACTGTTTCTTCGTTCTAAACCATGAGAACCAAGTTTTGTTTACTGAAGTACTGCTATTTTGGGGAATAAAAAATGTGTACTTTCATTTCACTCGTTGAAAAATCATAGTGACTCACAAAAACAAATGGGTGTTCTATACCTCCGTTTCTGAGACATTATGTAATTTCCATTTTTCTATCGTAAACCACCCCTTTTTCAAGAACTTTGACAAAAAAACAAGGCTATACAAAGGCAGTAAACAAGACTACAACTTTTATTTAAAAAGTTGACAGAGAAAAAAGAACAAGCTTTTTTTTAAAAAAAAAGTAAGTACATAATTTTCACCAATAGCAAGAAACTGAGACAGCTCCTTGTTCCAATTAGGAACAATAATATTGCGCTAGACAAACATTTTAGAGGAAAATGGTACGTGACGTTGGCGGGTTTTCAGAACATATTTGAAGACAGATTCGTTTCAAAAGAAGTAAATAAAGATTCAAATTACGTTAAACATGCCCCATTTATTTACTCGCTTTTCTTCTTATGGTTTACTTTGCTTTAAAGATTTACTTTAAATGATCTCATTAATTTTTTTTCAAAATCAGTGAACATAAGGTTTGTAAAAAGGATCATAGGAAGAAGTTTTTCAATTTTTTTTTTTGAAATTCCATGTTGTGTTTTGATCATTCGTCTGCAAAGTCATTTTAATGGTGATGCTAAGAATGTCTTCTTGTCAAAGTATAGCTGCTGGGTGGGAAACGGAATGTAGTGTGGTTTGTCTAGGATTCTCACATTAGAAAATATATTTCACACATGACCTGACATTCTAACTAAACCACAAGTAAAATCCTTCAACGGCAGATTTCCCTTTAATTAAATTTTCAAACAAAGTAAAAAAAGACTGAAATACAATGCGAAAACGTTCAAGCATAACCATAGTGGTAAACAAGTAGGGCTTAAGCCGTCCACAGACGCCTATTAAATCTGGTTGTGAGATCTTTGGTGCTCCAATTTACACACTTTGTCATTTAAACAGCTCAAAAAGAAGCGCCGTGTGACGTGGAATACGCGCGCGCATATATTTGAATTTAAAGTTCACGGTAATGTAATGTTCTCAATGCCACTTAAGAGCCTTTTGATAAAAAATATCAGTTAGCTCTATTCGTAATGCTTGTGAGTAATAGTAATTTTTGAATAGAGATTTAGAACAATGCATGGTGAAAAGGGGAAAATGCATGCTTGAATATTTGGAGAAAAAAAGTCTTTTGAGTTTAAAGGGATCGAGAAGAAATTTGATCAAGAAAAGACCACATGATTAATGGTTCTGAGTGGATATCACTTGAATTGCTTGAAACTTGGATAGTTGGACGGTTCGGTAATACATCTATACTGCACACGAAGTATTTTAGGTAAATCTAATAAACTCGCTGTAAGAGCGATCATATCGAAGGAGCTGAATTCAAGAAGCTTGTAACAAAAATAGTAATAGTAAAAAACAGTTTTACAGAAAAATGAAAATTGAAACTTGATCAGAATTAAATGGAGATTCTTGGAGTGGTAATGGCGAGTTTCACCTCATAAAGCAGTATGAATATTTTCCTTGTAAGTTAAAAATTGACCTTATGGTTTGACCTAGGAGGCTGAAATTCATTAGAGTTCTTGTCCTTGCATGGCAAATTTGAACGAAATCAGTTCACGCGTTCTCGAGTTACACATCGTGCTGACCGGTGAACGGGCAGAAAGACAGAAAAACATGATAAAGCAACACTGCGCTTTCAGCTCCGTGATAAAAGGCGAATGTAAAAGGCATTACACACTACAGAATTAGGATATGTTAGATAAGATCTGTTGGATATTCAAGAAAAACTTTTCTTTTTCATATAAGTTAGGTAACAGATAATGGATTGAAGAGGCTTTGACGGTGTCGCCTCTTGAACTCAAATTAGCAAAAAATTTTAGCTTGCTTACATTTCTCGAATTTTACATTGATTAGCTAGGTAAACGCATATATGTAAATACTTTATTTGTAACTGTTAACTTTAAATAAAGTTATGCAACTCCAAGGACAATTTTAGCTAAAAAAGCACCAATAGAATTTTTTACAAACTAAATTTGATACATTCACTTTCAGCAGTGCCTTTACTTGCACTTCGTGTCGACACACCTACTTAGTAGATTTTAATTTAAATGAAACAGGGGAAGCAAACATTGTCTTGAAAGACTAACCAGTTTACTTAGCCTTGCAGCACCACTTGTGGTCCATTTACTTAAAGTATCATATTTCATCCATTAATAGTTTCCTAAACTTGGTTAAATTGATTAGGTTTCACATGAAATGGAAAACGATCTGGAAAATAATTGAATTTGAAATAATAACCCATGCAAAAATGAAATTTGTATGCGACGGCAAGAATTACTGAAAATAATTAATTGGTTGATCGTTTCTCGAATTTATCAAGTGCCAGTCCAATTTTAGAAGAAATGAAAGGTACACGGTTAAGGTTTGTAAAGATGGTTGGGTTGAGAGAAAACTTTTCTTTCCCAAACAAACCCTTCAACGTTCTCATCTTAGCATGATCATTTATGCTGTTTCTTCATTACTTTTAATCGTAAAACACGTCAGTGATCATTTCGCCCTTGCACATTTTCTAGAGGCACATTCTTACGTTGTCTGCAAAAAAGTTTTTCTCTCGTATTATTTCAAGGGTGTAGTGTGTACAGTGTCTGAAGCCTGCAGATTCAACAAAAAGCGTTAGTTTAAATGGGTTTGAAATGTGCTCATTCTAATGCTACATGCGTGGGTCGTTTTTCACAGGTTTCATACAAAACGTCAGAACTTTTCTTATTATTCAACTTGCACCACCATCTCCAATTATCAAGCCTGAAGTTTTTTTTATTTAAGGACAGACCAGACATAAAAGGGCAAAGGTTTATTAAGAAGCAATTTAGCAGATATCATCTTGAGAGGTCTTGGTCTCTTTGATTGGATGGACGGACAATCTCATATTACTTTAGAATTAGCAGAAAACATCGACCCAGTTTTTATTTTCCTTTCTAATTAAAAGTACTGGAAGAAAGGTTTGCACAAAGTAACTTTACAAAGGTAAGTTGAAGACAAAAAGTTTTAAATTCCTTTCAGATTCAATTGAAGTAAGAAAACAAATTGTTTAATTTATTCATTTTACTAAAATAAATACTCAGGTTAGGTCTGATTAAATAACTTTAAAATATAAGTACGAAATAGGTAAGCAAACTTTTACTTTTGAATAAAGTGTTTTTACACTATGCAAATAAGAACGTAGGAACTAAAGTACTGGAAATCGGTACATGAGCTTCCAGTATCCTTGATATCAAGAATTTTGGCCCTATTATTTTCTGAGACATTGAAGATCTTATTAAAGTACGAACCACTCACTTTTTCAGTTTTTTATCGCTGAAATTTGAAATGAGATATTTAATAAATTGTATTTGTTCGGATCTTCATGAGTTTTTGAAATTCACACGTTAATTGATGTCAAGTTTTTGAGTAAAGTACTTTCTTCCGGTACAGAAACTAATTGATTGAAATGTATCTTATTTTAGCTAAAAGGCTGATTTATGTTTGTCTCTCTGTCCCCAAATTAACTTTTGTACTCTACTTTCACTCTAACTGATACTACGGCAAGTTTCTTTTTAATAAACTGATTCCACATTAAATAACATTCAATTAAAAGTAAGCCCTGTAGATCAGTGGTACTGTGATCTACTGCTGCAATCTGTGGTGGACAAAAGAATGTGGAGTTTAATAGATGATGAAATTCGAAAGTCTTATGAATGATACAAAAAAACTATTTTGACGTCTGTATTTCACTATTTACTCAAAGTACATCTAGGATGAAGTTGGATTTAACATTAAAACTAAATCAGAGGAAAGTAGGCTTATTAAAAGCTTAAAGTAGGCTAAATTCCTCGCTTATAAGAGCTTAGCTATTGAATCGGCTAGATTTTTATATTATTAGATATATTTTTAGCTGGGCTTGATTTGATCAATAGATTTACGAATATACATTTCATAGGATCACCAGAGATATATAACAGACTCAGACTCTACTCATCAGCATCATCAAAACGTGCTCCTTCAAAATTTTGGATTAGTTATGTTATCTCTGTCAAAAATATCATCTTTCCATTCGACCATTTCGGAAAATAGATTTATTCTGATGATGATGACTGTACATGGATGTACGTGTATAAAACACGCAGTATAATAATGTAACAACCACTTTTCTTTCATCGCCAACCATGCTCTTGTATTATGTGTTATTGAGTATGATGTGTATAGTGAATGGCCTCAATCTATCTGCAAATCAAAAGTATGACTACTGCTTTCCAGAAAAAACCTTGGGAACAAAACCTCCTTCCCTACATTTCACTGGCAGTTACAACTACATCGTGTATCGCTACAGTGTTTGTGTTTACGTGGTTTTAGTTCAAACTTCACTGTTTTGTTTCTTTTAAAACATACCGATGGAAAAAGGTGTGTGATGATAGTAACACTCACATCACAGATGCAGGAAACGGCGAACGATAGCAATAGAATCAACATCACAAAGCTCGATTATTGTAATGCCACATTGTACTGCTCATTTTATTTCCCTCTTTTTATGTGTACTGAACACAAAACGAAATCAACCTAACCTGTCATCATCATCATCATCACTAACACCATTGTCATCATCCCATTTTTTCCCTAATGCTTTCAGCGAAAATTGATACTACAAAACCGAACGGCTGAAGTTGCTGAAAGAGAAAGGATCTTGTTGTTTCTCAGTCTCTTCACAATCACATCAATAAACATGAATTTTATTCTATTTGTTCCAAAAACACCTACTACCGCACGAATATGCTTAACTAGCATTTCTAAAAGGTTTAAAAAGAATCTAAACAGTTACAACGTTGATGGTGGTGATGTCGATGACGGTAGTAGTGGTAACGGTAGAGAGAGAGAATTGTTATCTCGATGTGGACCTTTCTCAGTAGCTATCTACATCTACATCTCCGAAGCATAACTTGGTATCAGAAAGAAGTAAATGTACGCATATTAAAAAAATGTGTATAAATAGACACCTAAGATATTAGAAGACTATATAGTTTACATATTAGTAAATAGCTCATGCATAGGTAGGGTTGTATGGAGTATGGACACAGAAAATAAGCTCTATAAACACATTTATACAGCAAAATGAAAACCAGAATCATGAATTTTATTGCCGAAACCATTCGTTGCCTAAGCAAGTCTTTAGCAGTATAAAAGAAATAAAAAAGAAAATTTGCGGAGGCATCTGCTTTCTCTTTGCTGGTTATGTTCCATTACTCCTTCTACAACAACTAGAAAACAACTAGCAATGCTGCTGACGAAGTGCAGAGAAAGAATGGAACAACTTTTTTTCTAGCTTTCTTCTCCTTCTTTTTCTCCTCTTACAACTACAAACACAGAGTAACATGAACCACGTTGGTTGTTGGTCTTCGTATTTACTCCAAGGAACGTTTGTGAGAACTCATGGCTATTACTTTATACAGCTGTGTAAGTAGACACGGTGTGGTTATTACACCTCGTTCTCCATCCCTCTTCTGAAGTATGTGAAACTTTAAAGATGTGTATCTAATAAATATTTCCTTCGCTTCACATTTTTTATACTGTCTGTGTGTCTGTGAGCAATGAATACTTCATGGTATATAGACAGAGATGATGGTGGTGTACGTAGTTTGCTTGCAATACCACCAAAAGTTAAAGGACAGAAATCTACAACGATAACAAAGAGAAAAGGAAGGATATTTGTGTGTGTTGGGAACAAACAAAAACGCGTATTATGCTTTTTAAGTTGGTTATATGGCATATTATTATTATTACTATACTTTAGTGCACTCTTTCTTCTTAGAAAATGATCTGTTACAAGAAACGCCTGTACTTTTGGGTATGTGTTTTCCAATATAATTGTAAGGCACTTAGCCAAAACGACGGTTCACCAACTTTGCATTTTTCAAAGAAAAACGACAAAAAGTCAAATGCAGCTCTTCGATATATAAGTTTTGTGCAATGTTTTTTTGTTACGACGATTAGTAAAAATACTTAAGTTTAAATTAGAAGAACAATCCAAATCGTTCATAAAAATTTACGTTGGAGTAACAAGCGTATTAAGTACTTTTCACAAACATATATGTATAAGGCGCGAATCGATTTTTTAAACAAGCTTTTGGCGTTCAGTCGTTAATAAAATGCTAAACTCGACTTTATTGTCGTTTGGCGAAACAACGTTTTGACATACCGACACACCACCCTCAAGATACATGCATACTCTACATGTGTACTTTGTTCAGCCTGTTTTTGAGCTGGAGGAAAGAAAATGGTTTTTGGAATTATCTCATACATCTATCAGGAGAACATTTCAGTGCATCATTTTGTCAGTTAAACATTTTCTTCGTTCTTTTTACTAGATAGATTTTTCCCGAGGGAACGGTCAGACTAATATCTAATAATATTATCGACAGTTTTCCTTACTTTTTCTCTATATCTCACTCTATCTCAACATCCATTGCAGGCTTTTACTTACTTTTGTAAGTGGCCAACAAAGGAGTAGTTACAAACAGAAAAGGGGAGAAAAACAAACTTTTTTGTCTCTATAATTCACAATTTAGGAGTCGGTGGAATATGTGCAATGCTTTGTGGGTTTTATTTAAAAGAAATATAATACCACTATTTTATAAAGACATGCTCCAGTATCTAACATCCGATGATATTTATGTAATGTATCGATACGGTAGTTTGTGTTGCAAACTTTGCGAAAAAATAGACATTACTTAATTTTAAGAGCAAAAACACGTTGAAAATACGGAGTAGTTGAGATTCAGATATGTAATCGTATAGGGCCGGGTTGATTATGTTTAATGGTCTTTGAAATTACATGAAAAGACATGTCGCAAGCGCAACTGACAAGCTAAATTAAGACAATTCTTTGGTTATTTAGGGAAATTAGGAGATGTCACAAAAGTAATACGAAGGTAATTTTGTGCTTGTGCTAGTTATTAAACATGCATCTTGCGATTTGATCGTCTAACGATTTTCAAGCTTTCGACCAAAGGTCTTAGATAGGTCATTTCACCAAATGTTTTATGCAGTGTATTTATCCAATCATGTCCCACAGTTTTTCTTTGTCCTGCAACAATGTCGCTTTTAATTTGCTTTTCATTTGTCATGTATCTTTCTTTCAGTCAGCGTGGTATTCTCTGTAGCATTCCTTTTGCTAAGAGTTTTAGAAGCATAATAATGTTGATTTTGGGGACCTGTATTCGAAATGTTATAGTTCAACTTATTTAAATGTGCGAGTTGGAACTCCTTAATACTTATATTTGAATGAACTGATTAGATGAATGAAAAGATTTGATAAATTTGTAATTTTTGCTATTTCTTGAAAATTCGACGACTAAAACTTATTGCTTGTCGAATAGACCTAACTTGATTATTTAAAAAAAAAAATGTTTATAATAACACCTTAACGTTGCAGAAGCACCTTAACAAATAAATGTGGAAAGCTTAACCTATAATCTTTGCGTGTCCGGCAAATATCCAAAATAAAATGTTTCAAAACCATATTATCCTAACAGAATTCGGACCAAATGGAAATTCACCAAGAATGTGCTTCAGACCAAATGGAATTTTTACTAAATTTTTCACGACAAAATTTGTTTTTACATCGATACTTTATAACCATAATACAAAGGCATCAGACATAAACTTATAGAATAATATTATGTAATTTAGTCAAATAAACTTTTTCAATTGTACTGATCCATAATACAAGTATAAATGGCCAAAAAATAATCAATAGTTCGAGATTTATTATTGTAAAACGACACTACTAGGCCCAAGCTTT
>JAQIWN010002301.1:0-16381 GCA_034699025.1 Entomobrya cf. arborea Gr-Col-00668 | reverse complement strand
AATATCATATAATCCAGTGACTGTCTATCATCATTCGTGCATATCAATTTAAGAAGATAAACACGCATCCTTCTGCAATTTCTCCAATGAATTATCAACGTTAAGTCCAGCACTTAAGAACAGGTTGGAACCTGTGGTTCGCAATGAATATTGGCACATTTTATCTGAGGTAAACGTTTCCTCGTTATCATCTTTGAGACAAGTTACTCTTGGCAGTAATATGTCAAAAAAGTCCTTCGGAAAAATGTAACTATAGAAATCTAAATCCCTAACTTTTAAACTTGTAATCATAAAGTTGATATATAACTGCAATGCACAAGTGTACATCATCAAGTTTGGAGGGAATCTGTATGCTGTGGTTGCATTTTGTCTCATTTTCAAACCATTAGTTTCCGAATTGATCAAAATATCGAATTTGCTCAATATGACTGGATAAACAATATTTGTTACCTCATCGACTTGTTCGGTATGAATGTTGGTACTTTTTATGGATACGTGGGATTTTTGAAAGTGAAAATATTGAAAATCGATAATTTGGAGTAGACAAGTTGAGAATGGAGCTAAAATGGGATTTATGTCAATACTTCTGGGCGAACAAATAAAGGTTTGGTATACAAGCGGTAATAATATTCGTAAATGGATCATTTTGTAAATTTGTTTTTGTTAAAAAAGTTGAAGAATTTCCTAAACTAATTTTATTGAACGATTATTTAACTGATTGTTATCGTTTTCAGAAGAGCATTATTAAATGAAAACGGTTTATTCCACTAAAATATATACTAACAATGAAGATTGTCGAATTTATCAACTCGGTGCCAGTTATTACTTAAGTTTTTGTTAAATAGTATTGTAATAGCATGTCTTTTAGTTAACGAACGTGAAGAAATGGCCTTCACAGGTCATCTGTGAGAATAATATGTTTTGCAAATTTTAATGTTTTGTAGAAGTTAATCACTTTTAAAAGTTTTAATTTGGAATAGTTCCCTTTTAAGGTCAACAAAATGCGTAGTTATATTTAATTAATTATAAAAAGTGCGTATATGTACAATAGAAGTATAAAAAAAGTATTAAAGCAAAAGTGTTTATTTAATTTAAATTTATTTACTATCTTTTAATTTCCACGTGTTTTAATGTTTTTAGGTTAAGAGCTGAAAACCTTACAATATAATATTAGAAAAGTAATATTTTTTTAGTTGTTATTTGAAACCTGAACATAAAAATTACATAAACAACTTGAGTTCAATAGCATAATTACATAAATAATAGTACACGAGGTTATTCCTAAAGTAAATATTTTTCCTTTGAAGTAAATTTAACTATCAATAAGTACACTAATTTTCAAAGAAAGTTTAATTAAAATTGCCAATTTTTTTCTTCAAATTTTTGTGAACGCCACTAAAAAAAATTTACTTAAGTTTTTTCCCCTTTCTCCAAGAAGCAAAATTAGTAGTATCACATTTTTGTGCTTTATCTTGATTTTCTGTATGCTTACTATTCGTATGATTTCTCAAATTATGTCTATGAGCATACGCCACTCCACAAACCTGACACACAAAAGGTTTCTCCTTTGTTTGCGTTCTCATATGCTCATTCAACTTCTGCTTAGAACTCAATTTCTTCTTACAAATCTCACACTCAAACTCCCAAGCTTCAGGTCCCTTATGAAACTTATAATGTAATACCAGTCTGCTCCTCTCCGTAAACGACTTTCCACACTGCTCACAAACATGCTCCTTTTTCACCACTTTCACTTCTACTTTCTCTTTATGACTACGCATATGCGACAACAAAGCGAAATTAGTAAAATATTTTTTCCCACATTTCGAACAAATGAAAAGTTCTTCACTTCTGTGGCTACTAGTATCATGATTAATCAGTTCTCTACAAGTCTCAAACTTCTTCCCACAATCATTAACGTCACAAGTAAAATTTCTCTTTATTTTATGTACCTTTCTTCGATGCTTTAGTAGACCATTTCTGTCTATCAAATCTTTGCCACAGTCAATACACACATTACCCCAGTCATCCTCACTCTTCAGTCTATTAGGATTATGTACCTCTTCGTTATGAAACAACAATTGTAATGTTGTTCTAAAAATAACTGGACAACTTTCACACCTTTTTCCAAATTTTTCTTCGCCACTTTCCAATCCGGTGAAGTCATGCCATTTAATAAAATGTTGGTATACCCCATCTTTCAAAGGATGAAAATGCATTTCCTTTTTGTAAGAATCGTGATCATAAACGTATTTACAAATTGGGCACCTGTTTCTATCCATCTTTAATTCTAAATGTTTGCTGACAAAGTGCTCTAAATATCTTATTCTTTTGCCAACTTTGTATGTATGTATGTAATAAGGGCCCTAGTGAACCGGGGCGACAAATCCTGTAATGGATTATTGCGCTCTTAGCCTCTTGCACACTTGTACACTTCCTATAGAGAACGGACGCTCTATAGGGATACTCAGATGGCCTTAACACCACCGTAGTGTCTCATATAGCCATCTAAGCATACCTACTCCGTACTGACCATTGGATGGTACGCACCGAGCCGAGTAGGAATTAGCACGACAGTCTTACCACAGATGGAGATAGATCCCACCAAGGGTGCTTCTGTGGAACACACAAGAGAACCATCAGCACTCGCCTGGCAGTCACCCATCCAACTGCTTCAGCCAGAGTGCGTTGCTTAACTCTAGAGATCTTACGAGTTCTAGTTAAACCACACTCACCTGCCGTGCTTGCCAACTTTGTATGGACATCTACTACACCGAAATATTTTTGGACTACTTTTCATTTTCTCTTCGATACTGTCAGCATCAGTTAAGTCGACATGAATCATTTCATGAATAGCTAAATCCACAGCAAATGTTTCCACAGTTTCACAAAATTTACAAGAAAATTCTCCATGCAGTTTTGAATGGCTTTCGAAATCAATTTCGTCTCGAAACTTTTCCGTGCATTGTTTCACTTTACAAAAATATTTAACATTTTGTTCGAAAACTATATCATCCACCGTAATTCCTTCTTTTGAAATGATTAATTCTCCTTTTTCATTTACATCAATTTGGTAGCCCGCTTGCTTTCTATGATTTTTTGCATTGTGAGCTCTTACATCACTTTCATACCTTAATAATTTATGACAAAAAGGACAACTTCGAGTTTTACGTTTTCGCATTTCATTTGCCTGCTGTTTTTTATAAGTCATTTCCGTCTTTTGTATCAAATCTATTGATTCCTTTGAAGTACATCCAGCCACATGTTGCCGATTTCTGTGTACATGCATTTGTTCTTCTGTCAAAAAGTAAGCCGAGCAATCTGGTTCATTACAGTTGAACCTATTATTAGGGGTTGCTAGTCTGTTTAGATCATGATAATTAATCAAATGCAGTATTGGAACGCGCTCTCGAAATGGAAAAGTCTGTTGGCATATCAAACATATTGCTTGAATGACTGGTAGTCCCAAATGTTGACCAAGGCAATGATTTATTACATTGCCTTCTGATTGATATTTATAGTCACATCTCGCACAAGTAAATATTTCACCTTTCTTAAAATTCTCGTTTTCAAGTTGCTGTTTAGCCTGCGAATGTTCTAGCTCGTGCTTAGCAAGGGAAGGAGCATATTCGAAAGTTAGATCACAAATTGGACAGGTAAAAGTTCCATGTATTTTTGTATGTTTTTCGAGCTCTTCGGGAAGATCGAACTTTTTAGTACATTTTAATGCGTTGCAAATGTACAGGGTTTTTGCAGTTAGGCCATCCAGCTTCAAAGTTTTCCTGTACGATTTTAGCATGTTTCGTCCAGAGACAGGGACACGCCCGATGGAATGTTTGTAGTTTTCATGTGACTTGAGACATTTTGCACTGGTAAATTTTGTTTTCGTGGTACACTTCATATAAACGTTTTTGCTTCTTGACTTTGGATAAAACTTTTTGGATAGTTTGTTCGTGTCCATTATATCATCATCTTCTGAGGAGGTGCCTGCTTTACACGACTCCAATTCAAATTTGACATCATGACTAAAAATAATCAAAAGAATATTAAATATAAGTAATTGGTACAGTTTTTAAGATTATATTAATACACAACTGCACACTTACGATATTATATTATCATGAACTCCATCTTTTTCCAAGTCGGACTCTGTCTCGTTTTGTTGAATGCATGCTTTTTCATGAGATTCGTATTTGCTGACATCAGAAAATGTTGCCCTGCATTTGGAACATTGGTATTTTATACGAAGACTTCTTGTAGAAATGTTTGAGTGAAATTTTCGTTTTCTGGGCATTGACTTTTTTGTTTTTGCTTGTAAAGCTTTAGTAATAATATTGTTTGAATTTGTTTGTAAATTAGGATTCAAGTCGATATCTCCCCTTATTTACACTTTGGAAGGCCCTGATATTAATAATGCGGGCCCCACTTGGTCTCGAATATCAATCGTTTCCATTTTATCTTCTTGAAAAGTAATTAAATTAGACTGATGGTCATCCTTTTCAGTTTTTGGGATTGCAATTTCGAACAATTTTTTTCCCAAGACTGGATTTTCCACATGGTTTTCCTCCTGTGTTTTAACTTCACCTTGTATAGCTTCTTCTTCATTGTTGTCGCTGATGTCATCACTCATCACGGCCGTTGTTGCTGTTATCCTCACTAGAGACGGAAAACAATTGTGAAGATTCTGTAAAACTTGGGTATACACCCAATAACTCCTCATGATTTTCATATAATGATTGAAATCCAAATCAATTTCAGATGAAGAATTGTCCAAACGTTGCAGGTGACACAAAAAGATCACGGCAGTTAAAGTTGTTATCCACCCCAGAAATGTATGTTTGATCTGACATCTCTCACCTGGAGCGCACGACTCATTGTTCTTCTCTTGAATGACAATAGGAAAGTTGTCTACTAACGTATTCGTATTGGCTAGGTTTGTTCGAGTCTCGATTTTTGATAGTTCGTCAGTTTGTATGTTTGATAATGATACACGAGGAAAACTTCGTGACAAGTATTTTTTACAATTATTGTTGAAGTTTTTTGTAAATTTATTTTTTCTGTCGTAATTAACATTACTTTTAAACGTTTTCACTCTAGATTGATCTCGATCTGCCAATTTTATCACATTTAGAAATTTGTATACTTGCCAGTTCAACTTTATTTCTAAACTCTTGATTTGATGATATAAATCACTAAATGTTTTAATTTAATGATTACTAAGCAATCAGTACAGCACGCATCACTTTCATCAAAGTTTAGAATATCATTACTGATATTAAACTGTCTTGATATTAAATTTATAAACCTTTTATGAATTTCAAACTGTTGTTTGTGGTTAACTGGTTCTCGAAAGTCATTATTTTTAAAAACTGTCTTATAACAATAAACACACAAACCGTTTACGGGTTTCGTTGTAGCCATCTTATAACGTAGTAGTGAATACACTTATGATTGACGATAAACCTTAATTAATTATAATGGGTTATTTCAAACATATTGTTTGAAGGATTATTTTGAACTTTATTGAATCATGTCCAAAAATAAAGTGCTTATTTTATCATGAAATCCCGGTTCTTCTTTTTATGTTTTCATCACACGTTTATTTGACATACTATTTCACTACTCTTACGCGGGCACGAATTTTTAAGCCTAACCCTACAGCACATAAAAAATTACCCCACAGGACAAAAAATTAAAAACTAGCATTTTTAGCAACAACGGCCATATTTTAACTAAAACTAAATATTAAAGTGATTTGACAATGACATTTAAATTAGATTTTGATTTCTTTTAAAATAAATTATGGAATGACGCATTTAATAATAATTATAAAAATTTACTCATGGTTTGCACTCGAAATGGTGTTATTCCTTGTTAATAATACTGATACCTTGTAAAACCAAAGTTAAATTTTAATTACTAGAAAAATAAATTGAAGTAGGGGATCCAATGATATTAATGTTCTAGTAAGTACTCGTCAAGGCGGTCCTAATGACATATTTGTCAAGGCCCCACCCTTCATGCCTTAGGAATTGCATGCCTTTGAAAATCTGTTACCTTTAAAAACCAAAGTTAAACTTTATTTTCTAGAAAAATAAATTGAAGTAGGGGATCCAATGATATTAACGTTTTAGTAAGTACTCGTCAAGGCGGTCCTAATGACATATTCAATTAGGCCCCAGCATTCATGCCTTAGGAATTACATTGCTTTGATTGATCCGTCCCCTCAGAAACCAAAACCAAAGTTAAATTTTATTTTCTAGAAATTTAAATTGAAGTAGGGGATCCAATATTATTAGTGTTTTAGTACTCGTCAAGGCTTTTCTAAAGACTTATTCAGTTAGGCCTCAGCCTTCATGCCTTAGAAGGCATGAATGCCTCATTACATGGCTTTGATTCACCTCTCCCCTCAGCACAAAAACAAAAGTTAAACTTTAATTCCTAATAATTTATTCATATTATCAAATTTGCTCATAATCTGTGTTTATTTAGGGTTTTGTGTGTTTTTGATGGCGTTCTTATTCAACAAATTGGTGGTGTGGTTTAGTAAGAAAAGTAGCACGAGATATTTGTGTATTTAGTGGTTCAAATGCTTTGTTTCATTTTTAAGAAATTGTGAGAAAAAACATTACATGCAAGCTGCTGGGATTTCAATCAGCTGCTTTATTGTATGTTTGATGTCATTTAAGTATCAAATGTCTCATTTTTGCTGCTGTGATGATTACCTTGGGCTGCTATGCTATGATCATAGTTCGGTTGTGTACTGTCGCTCTTTCCTATTATGGTCAGCAATGGTTAGCTGCACACACCAGCAGTAAAACATTAACAATATCTTAATGAAATTGAATAAGCGGCGTAAGATTCAACCAAAATTCAATTGCTTCGTTGTTTATTTGTGAGAATTTGGTAAAAGTGTACGCCATTTGTGCAATTTACATAGAGACATTTGTGCAAGATAACTTGGGTATTTAGGTTTTACTGCTAGAGTGTGCAGCTAACCATTGCTGACCATGGTAGGAAAGAGCGACCACTTTTTTGAACCTAAGGGAAAAAATAGTACACAGCCGAACTATGGCTATGATGATCAATTTAGCCGGCTGTGATGATTACCTTTGGCTGCTGTGATGATTACCTTTGGTTGCTGTGATGTTTATTTTGGACTGTTGTGGTGTTTTATGAAAGAATGTTGTGTACGTGTTATACTTTTTTGCGCATTGCGTACGGCTCTATTTTGTATTTTAGGTGGTGCATGTTGTTTGTGATATGTTTAACGCTTGACGTCTATTTGTTTGTAAAATTGATAGAGTAGTTAAGTTTTGTGGTAGGTTAAATTTAATTAGAGCTTGCTGTATGCTGTAAGGGATCTGTATGATCAGAATGGGGCCAAGATGTAAGAAAAAATTAACCCAAACTTTTTGTCGTCTTTGTCTGGTTTTGTACCTTGAGTTTTGAGACAGACGATGGACGTGGTGTACGAAGATGGTGACGAATTTGATACAATTCGGGAACTAACGTTTCTATACCCAATTAATATCATGTTTTGCATACTAACTTTGCTTATGAAGTCAAAAGCTAACTCTTCCATTTTGTTTTGTTGAAATTACAGCGCCTTTTGCATGCCCTATTTAACAAACAACTGGTACTTTAAGCCGTTAAAAGCTGAGATGATGATTTATGATGATTGATACAGTTACGTTTCATCTAAACTAAAGTAATAAAAGAAGTACCAGTAATTTACATTATTCTATATTCTCATCCTATTCCAAACGAAAAGACTACAAATATTAGATAGCAAGAAGTTATATATGTGAGTATGAAAATAAATAGAGAACAATAAAAAGAGACCGGTATGCAATGAGAAGATATTTATTGAACCAATGAAAAAATAAAGGTCGATCAGATATCAGAACGTGGAGCTTTGTGATTAGTTTATTTAATAGTTCAATGGTTAAGCTTGTAATAGGTTGGTTAAAAATTTTAAAAAAAATTCACTTACCGAGTTTGTGAAAAAAAACCGGTTTATGGTCAACCGATTTGGCTGACCAACGAATTCATTCAAACGATGACCCTTTGTTTATGGATTGGTTTCGCAAACAGATTTTCTCCCAACTACCACGCTCCTTTCATGCCGCATCAACCTCATACACTGAACTGCGTTGTTCCCAGTAGAACACTGAAAGTCCCTCTTTGTGTTTGTGATTGTCTCTGACGCAGGTACTCTAAAATCCAACAGTCTCACTTAACCGTCCTCTCCTCCAGGTACAAACAGGTTTGATTCTGGTAAAATATTGAAAATAATTACCCATAACACCTGCAGACCCCAACTTAAAACTATCAAACTCACCACACCGATTTCAATCAACAATACTAACCCACAACTCCCCAAACCCTACACCCTCTCCCTTCAACATATTCCCACCAATCTCCCTCGCCAACCTCTCACACCCAAGATCCCAAAGCCCAACCACACTATAACCCTCCCCTTTTCCCCTCATACCTTATCATCCCACCAACACGTGCCACCGAACTCACACTCCACGCAGTCACTAGCGTGCTCTGCCTCGCCTATAAGGTTTATAAAGCCTCACACACCCATCATTACATCCAGTCGCTAGAAGACTAGAACAACTCGTTACGATACTGTCATGGGAGCTACTAGACTCAGGTCAGTACTGGTGATGTGCACAACCCGACGTACAAGTTTCTCGTTTGGTCGATCTCGGTTCTGTTGAGTACTCGGGGTTGGACCTGGAACGAGGGTGTTGGGGCTGATGGGTGGGATGGATCCACTTGATAGGGGTGAAGAGTTTGCGTTTGACTGGGAGTTGGGTGTGTATGAGCACAAGTTGGAGATGATTAAGGTTGTAAACTCCAAAACCAATTACTCAACTTTAACTCCAAAAATAGTATAAACTTAAACTAATACTTAAATATCATGAACGCAGACTTGTCAACGAGCACCTGCCCCACTGACCACCCAATCCTGGAAACATCCAACGAACTCAAACTACCAGTTGTACTCCTGACCACTTCCATTCGCAGGCTCAAACACTGCAGGTCCCCCAACAACCACCAAATTCTGCAACAACAACAAGCCCATTAGTACACATAACAAAAGTCTTTAATAAAAACCCTTCCCACCCCACTCACCTCATACGGATGAAACTACACAACAGTCTCCCCCACCCCCTCAAAACCTCCCGCAAATTCTTCCTAACCACCTACTCCTCAATCTTATTCAGAAATTTCTTAACCCTCATAAAGCTATCCCTGGCATCCCTCCTTCGCATTCCTCGTATAAACCCAAGATCTCGTGTACACACTCGAAACCTGCATATCCCTCCACTCCTCCACCCCACCACTAACACAAACCTGCCACCTCCCCACCCTCAATCGTCATCAAATTCACAGTAGCAACATTAGTCACAAGAAGCGCCCTCATGCGCACACTATTCCCAATCCTCGTCATATTCACCGGACTCATGAGCGACACCCAGCCCCGGGCTTAAGTACTGCGATCATCGATTAGTTAAGCATAAAAGCGTTACAGTAAAACCCCAAGAACCCTACCACCAAAATCAAACGTATCTTACCCTTCGCCATAGTTTTTAATAGGTTGGTTTTAATTAAAAATAAATTACATTGTGAAAAAACTCAAAAACCGGTTTTGAGTCAACCGATTTGGCTGACCAACGAATTCATTCAAGCGACGACCATTGTCTATGGATTGGTTTCGAAAACAGATTTTGAATATCTTGATTTATTTTCTATTTTATTTATTTTCTTGAGTTATCGTCCGAAGTTTTTCGGATAGTAAGAATTTCTCACAAAATGTTTGCGCTTTTGTAGTTATCTTGTAAAATCATAATCTTACTCGTCGATTTTCTTTTATGGTAATGCCTATGTTATTGGCCATTTCCTTCTTACTAATTCTCCTGATACGAATATATAATATATATTACATAATATCACTATATTAGTAGAATACAAATCAATAAGAAGAAATACACAATTCAATAGAAATTTTTACAATTGTTAATCAATTTTTAGGATGTTTCATACAACCAAATAAAAATATACAAGCATTGTAAACGTAAATGGTTTTTCGTATCGGCTGTTCGATCAGAATTCGTTTGAAGTAGATTTGATACACTGGGCTGTTTAACTTAAGTTTCTACTTAATACAAGGATCGTGTTCGTGATCGTGTCCGTGATTGGATCGTACATTTGTTGAGTTTCAAAATACATAATTAGTGATTCGAATTTGGTTTAAAAATCAGTTGTAATTAACAGGCATTACAACAGCACAAAAAAGCAAACAGATCAATATTACACCCGTGGGTCAGTGACTTTTTATCACGCTGAAAAAAAAGTTTCAGAAAATATTAAGCCTTTATGACATGGACCAGATCTGGAACAGCAATGTCTGCATGCTGTTCTAGCGCAAATTTTTCTAGTTTTTCCAGCTCATCAACGTCATAGGTTGGAGCGTTGCGTTTAATTCCACATCCGATAAGGATATTCTACATTACATTTAATAGGTATTTTTGATGGTGTTATATGAATTTATATACGAATAAAATTCTTGCGCTTACCTTTGTAAGAAATCCAACATGATGACTGCAAGCGTCCTCATTTCCTTCTGCGAAGGATAAAAATAATTTTTTTTGGCTATAATTGGGATTTATGATTATAAGATAAATATTAATTATTTAGCAGTACCTATTTCTTTCTGGATTTCTTCAAATTCTACATCTGTCATCACTTGACATTGAATAAAAATAGCGTACTTGATTGTACAGCTTGTTTTACAGAAGATACGATATCTGATCCAGTAAAACTATAAATAGCCGTAACAAATAAAATGACTGGTTACACATGGCTTATTTAATTGTATGTATGATGCATTGTGTGGCTTATTACCCATCTGTTAATCTTATAATATCGTCATCATTCAGGTTCAATCCAGGATGATCACAGACTGGAATTTCAGTTTCAGCAAAAATAGCGTTTGCCATTATCTGAAGTCGTGCGTCCGGGGAAGGCTGTCCAACCAAGTATTTCATCTCAAACCGCCTAAAATATGAAATGCATTATAAGTTAAACTAGCAAAAATAGCTTTTTGTGCGTACATTTTATGTGTAGAATTTTACAAACCTAAGAAGGGCACTATCTAAGTTCCAGGGTAAGTTTGTTGAAGCTCCGGTTATGGTGCACGGATGTGGTGTCATTCCAGACATTTCAGACAAAAATGCAGTCTTGAACGATCGAACATGTTGCTGCTCATCGTCCTGCCTTTTAGCGGAAAACCCATCGATCTGGTAAAGAACAATTTCAAAATAGTAGGGAAAATAGTTCAAATTCTTTAAATAACTAAAGGATACTGTGCCTTACTTCATCCACGCAAAGTAATGAGGGGCTAGATTGATCAGCTAACCGAAATAAGGCATTTAGTAGTTTTTGAGATTCCCCCACGTGCTTATCTTACAATGCTTGACAGCTAACTTCGAAAAAACTAATATCCAGTTTCACCAATTTTGCAATTTTCACTGCAACCATCTTTAGTAAAGATGTTTTGCCATTGCCACTTAGTCTAATTCAATGGCAAATTTAATGATTAAATCCAATTTCAAAGGCGATTGATGATTAAAGTACAAATTAACCTTTTAACAAAAGTATAAATTACCCAAAAAGTAGGAAGCCATTAATTCCAATAGGCTTTGGTTTACGCCTGGTTTCTTTGAGTTTTTTAGCTGCTCGTATCTTTCGGGCAAAGCTTTTGGCGATTGCCAACACGATATGATTCTACCCAACAACGTCTTCATAATCATCGTTTGGCGTAATAATTGTCCTGTGTTGCAAGATTGTCTTTTCATGTTCACTGTATTGATCCATTTCACACGTTGCATCTTCCTTTAATTCCTCTATTTGGTCAGCTGCTGAGCAAGCGTATTTTATTACCTCAGGTAATTCAATACCACAAACTAATTTTTCTGCCATTTTGATAAATTAAAACTTACCTTATTCTCGCTAAATATAGCAGCTCTCTAGAAAATGCAGCTCTCCAATTATCGCAGCCCCTAACGGCGGAAAGTTTGAAATTAAAGCATCCCTCTAATTATCGCCCCCTCAAAATTTTCTCTGCACAAAAAACAGCATATACTTCCAGTATTGGTATAAGTACCGTGTTCTTAACGAAAAACAACAACAAATTCTTCATTCTAATAGGGTTTTTGTGATAAATATAACTATCAAATGTTTAAATGCAAGCAATTAAGTGCAAAAACTGAAAAAAATGTTAAATTTTCAGGAAATATGCTAACAAAAAACAAGAAGTTCTGAAGATTTTTTTTATTAACGCAGCTCTCCATTTATCGCCCCTCTCTAATTAACGCAGTCCCTTCTAGGATCAAAAAATTAATAAACGCAGCTGCGATAATTAGCGAGAATACGGTACTAGTTAAGCTCAAAGCTATGTATTTAGTGTTGATCCACGTTGAAACCAACACAATGCAACTTGAAGAACACACTGTTATGCTTCGTCTGACTATAACTCAAGCTGACTGGTAAGAATTCAATATAACCACCAACCAAGTACTCTGCCTACTACTGTAGCGGTAATGGAAAACAGCAACTCCGACTATACCGTGTCCGATTTCCATTTTGCTTGGAAAGAGGAAGTCCCCCATCCCAATGTTAGAAGTCAGTGGCACTCATTGTTTAAGTTTGAAGGTGATGTTATCCTTGATAACATGGACCCAAGGAAATCTTCTAAAATTTTACATCCCTTGATAATTAAGAACCATTGGATCCTTTTTCAGATTAAAAAGAAGATGGAAAATGCATTGTTTATGACTCACTTCTTGAATCTCGAATCCCTGAATTGCTCCATGAAATAGTTTCCGAAGTACTTCCACTATTTACACTGCCAGAGGAAGCAATCAAGTAGAAGGCCGAATACGCAATCAACTTTCCAATCCAAAATGATTCAAGGTAAGTGAAAGTTATATTTGTTTTCAAACATTTCATATAAATTATTCCATCATATTAATGTTAAAATCCCAATGGTTATAGTTCTTGTGTGTTATTCATATACGAAGCTGCCAGACTTATCCTGAGAGGTGACCGACCTACCAAAACTTATTGCACGTTCACAACCAGCGTAAGACGAGAGCAACGTTAGTACGTAATCTTCTTAATACAACCGAAGAGGGAAGGCTGGTACTTTCTGAGGTGGGACTAGATGACTACAAGCTAGAACGATCATTGAAAATGATTCATTCAATGTGTAACGAAATAACAAAAACTAAGGAAAACAATCCAGCTAATGACTGCGACAATGCACACAAAGAGAAAGCATTTGAAGATATTTTTTTTGATAAAAAAAACCCATGCTGCTGGTATGCAAATGCTGATGAGTAAACTTTTTAAGAAAGCTATTCCAAGCAATCAGATTGATGGGTCCGAAAATGTTAACGAAATATTAAGACGACTTGGAACGCAAACATATTCAACATCAACCAATATTGGGAGCGAAGAATCTGATTTAGAGAAAGCTATTGCAGATTTCGACAGTGAGAATTTAGAATACTAATTCTAATACCATGCACATGGCAGTAATAATAATAAATCTTGTTTTTAGAGCTACATGAGGATTTAGAAGATGATGTTAGACGCAAACTGGTTCCTCATTTTGACGAGAAAGGGAAATTGTACAAGCTCCATTGCAAGTAATTTTTACATGTATAATTTTATTGTTTATGTAAATAATTAATAATTATATATACTCATAACGACTAGAACTAATCCCCTTTTTATCAGCCAAATTCAAAGTATGGAAGAAGAAGAGACAGCTTTACTACTTGAAAATGTATTGGAAGATCTTACGGGTATAGTCGACGGTAAAATTTAGTCATCCCGCCACGAAGTAATAACGATATACATAGCTTATATAAATACTTTGATTTTTTTTAAATTTTATTAATCGTTTATTTAAATTAAATAGGTCTTTTTGAAACCTGGATTCCAGAACTCGTACAGACAAACCATAGGAGATCCATTTAAAGACAGTCAAGACTATCTGGTATTCTTTACGTTGGTTGAACACTTCAATGATAAGACTCTGAAACACTTGAAAAACTATCAGGTAATTTTAAAGTCGCAAATTTATTTAATAAATATAAAATGTTTTATAAATACTTATTTCAAATTGATGCAGGTTGATGACTACATTATGTACGTTTTTAAACCGGAAGCCCTTACTAGAATATACTCATTAAAAAACAAAATACCACTTCCTTTGGCAGAAAAAGAACTGAAATATGGACCTGCATATGACGGTGATTTATATGTATACAGTTAGTCTGAAATTACAGTTTTACCTAATTACAGCCTACAAATTACTGCGGTTGGTTTGCTTCTCTAAACTTCCGTTTTTTATATATGTAATTATAATTATTTTAAGTAAATCATCGGAAAAGAAAAATTTACCCCATCAATTATTATTTTTAAAATTATTTATGACTTAAAGTCCTTGTGAAAAACAATCAAAAAAATAAATTTTATTGGATTATAGTATACTTTATACTCATTTATACATTACACTTATACTTTATGCTCACATATATTTTCAAATAAATTTAGTGTTACGAGATTTCAAATCAAAATTCAAAAATATAACTTTAAAGTAGCCCAATTAAGTTTTTGTTTTATAATTTTCTATCGTGTCGCACTTTACCGGCAAGAAATTGCATGAGTTCGAAGTATCACTGCTGGTTTCAGCAACAAAATACGAAATAGCAAAGTGCCCTTCCCTTTAAGCACGTTTTTGTTCGCGAAACACCACGACTACGCAAACAAACTCTTTAACCCATTCCAGTATTTTATAATTTTGCATACATATTTGGGGCCATAACCTCAATATCACCTGCCCTCTAAAACCCAAAATTATCATATAACTTAAACCATGCGACTTCTCCGTCCATAATGGCGTCCTCGCGTAATTTTAATTAGGCGATAATCAGATGATCCTCAATTGTGTCGCAGGATTCCGTGACGTCCAACAGACAACCAGGTTTAATAAGCACAGGTTTTCGGCCATGATAAGTGGAAATTTCTATCTCTTAGGTCTTAGGTTACAGCTTGCAGCAAAAGTTGTTTGTTCAAGAAAAAGGCGCTGTAATTTCCAAAATAACGGAAGAGTTAGCAGATGACTTTTAAGTTATGTAATGTAAATGTAAAACCTGATATTAATTGGGTATAGAAACGTAAGCCCTTCCATTGTCGTAATCCTCTTACTTCACGTCCAACGCCTGTGTTAAAACTCAAGGTACAAAACAAACAGATAAAATGTGGTCTAATTTCTAATTTAAATTAATTTTTTGTCCCCGTTTTGATCATGCAGATCCCTTTTTAGCAAACATCAAGCTGTAATGAAATTTACCCCACCTAAAAAGTTATTACTTTTAATTTCAAAGATTTCAGTTAAATACAAACTGCATACACCACCTAAATGCATTAGAGCCGTACACAATACACAAAAATATAAAGTACGAACATTCTTACTTTCATAAAACACCATATCACAGCACCCCAAATTAAACATCACAGCACCCCAAATTAAACATCACAGCACCCCAAATTAAACATCACAGCACCCCTAATTAAACATCGCAGCACCCCAAATTAAACATCACAGCATCCCAAATAGAACATCACAACAATCCAAATGAAACATCACAGCACACCAAATTAAAAATCACAGCAGCGCATGGTATCCATCACTGCAGCGAAAATTCTACAGGCCGCCAGCCAAAGGTAGTCTTTAATAAATATTTATACGAACAAAATTTTAACTTTGGTTTTACAAGGTGTGAGATTTTCAAACCTACGTAATATCTAAGGCATGTATACTGGGACCTAACTGAATATGTCGTTAGAACCGTCTTGTCTAGCACCTACTAGCACACTAATAACATTGGATCCTCTACTTCAGTTTAATATTTTATGAATTAAAGTTTAACTTTGATTTTTGTGCTGAGGGGAGGGGTGAATCAAAGCTATGTAATTTCTAAGGCATGAAGGCTGAGGCCTAAGTGAATATGTTGTTAGAACCGTCTTGTTGAGTACTTACTAGATCGGCGTACGTCGCACCAAGCAAGGATCTCACCACAACTACCCCCCCCCCCCACAATCCCGTCTCTCAATTTTTTTTTCATTTTCAAAATATTTTCTATTTTTCTCTAAAAAAATACAATTCTTCCAAAATTTAGTAGAAGGAAAAGTACACTTTTAGGACCGACTATTTTGCAACTTTTCCTTTCATCATCTTCTTTCTATTATAGTGTTAAGCTCTAAAATTTTAATGAATCAAGCTCGTTATAGT